>CAIGRT010175467.1:0-20345 GCA_903798405.1 Fraxinus platypoda
TGGAGGAACAACAGATCTTGGAGATTACAGAATTACAACAGTGGGAACTAGTGGAATTTGCTAGACTGAAAACGGATTGTAATCCATATTGTCTATAGTGGAGGTAACTGGCTTGGTCCCGGAGTTTTTACCTAGTTGAGTTTCTCCGTCATCAATATTGGTGTTCTTTATTGCTTTTCATATTACAAAATGTGGCAATTCAACTTAGGATAATTGGACTGTTTGTTTAACCATCTAGAAACAATTAAAAGTGATTTTTTGCTTGTTAATTGTATAATTCCGCACATAAGGTCAAACTTATTGAGTAAATCGAACTTTCAGTATTTTGATCATATTCCATTCATTTTTGAGTTCTAATTCCATCCAATTGTTTCCTACCAATTTTCAAAATATCGTCTTGTGGTTCGAATCAAGTATTGAATATTTACAATTTGGTTCTCAAACTTTGGACTTTGCCATTTTTCTTTTGTTTCTTCTCATTCATCGTTCAACCATTGAGTTTCACCTTTATAACATAAAATACAACAATTTAGGATATATTTTGTCAAATGAACTACTAAATATCGATATTTTAGACACCCGAATAAGTGTATAAAATACTCTTATCAAATACCCACAAACTTAAACATTGTTTGTACTCAAACAAAATTATAACCTAAATAAAAACAAACAAACATGCAAGCATGCAAAAATATTTAGTTAGAAAATCTAGCTTTTTTCTCAGTATGTGAAATTACAGTATTAAATCTACAAACTATTTCGAAGTCATAATACCAAACCAATATCCACTCCTCCAATGCAAAACTGACATGTGTGTGAAGAACTAAGTAGACAATCATGAATTTACAAGTTGTTTTAATTCCCGACCCTCTATGGTCAAATATATCATTTCACATCTCGTATGATTCACACACCATCAAACTTATTATTTTTACTCTTTTCAGTGTGCAATCTAAGGTTGAATTTTTTATTACTATCATCGCCCTCTCTAGTTCAGTTGGACTCTACTAATTACAAGTCAACACATCAAGTTTTCTCAAATAAATGTTTGGGGTTTAACGAAGGCATTTGGTGCGTCTTCTGTTTCATGCACTTGTTTTTTTCAAATTTTTATTTTTTTGTACTTTCTCCCCCTTGAACTTTCGATATGACCTATGTAACGAGTTTTTGGTCGATGACTTCCAAATCAGATGATTTTAGGCCACCAAGTTGTAAATACTAGCAGACTTAATAACTCGAGTTATAAAGGTTACGAAGAGGTGCCTTTTATATATATTTTTACCCTGATTAGTGCAATATCCCTTATTAAATACATATCTAATCAAACCGACCTTTAACTTAATACTTCTGCTCAATTTTATCCTATTAATCTAAAATAATCCACACATAAGTTTCCATACATGAAATCCCAGTTTACATCCGTATTTTCCTACAACCGTAAAATCACCCTCAAACTTGCAAAATTTGGTCTAAGGATCATTAATTTATAATAGTTTTAGGTATAGTATCTATGTTCGGTCTATTAACCTATGTTACCTATCCAGCATATGAATCGACTTATTGCATTATGATGTAAAACTCAATTCTAGTGTGCATATAATATAATCAATATCAAATCTCAAATATAGTCATCATCATTGTAAGCTAGGTTATATAACTTACACAAGCACGCAACCTACAAAAAGAAAATATTTATATTTATTTTTTTTATTTTTTTTTTTTCAAATTTTTCGATTTTTCTATTATATACTAAAGCAATAACTAAAAATAAACACACAAAAAGTAAAAAAGTAAAAAAATCAAAGTTTTTCCCACCCCTAAACTTAAAACCAACATTATCCTCAATGTCATAAAATATAAATAAGAATATAAGGGGACGAGGAAGAAAAGAAAGAATGTACTCCCCTAATTTTTATGTTGAATGTGTGAGGAGTTATTTGTCAATAACACAACATGTACTTTGCTAAACTCATTCCGAAGTCAATATCCATGGTACCTATCAAGTGGGGAAGAAAACAATCGAAAGAATAAAAGAAAAACTCATTTTGACTCAATTAATGTTTTCTTTTAACTAAACTAAGTGTCAATGATGAAGATGACCCACAAACTGAATTGAAACATGCCTATAACTAATTCAACCTATAAATCAAGAATAACACTACATGCAATGCAATACGGAAATCAAAATAAATAAAAGGATAAGGAAATTGAGTTGCCTCCCAATAAGCGCTTAATTTATAGTCTTTACCTAGACTGTATGGAGTGATTGATCATGGTGGTTCACGCTGGAGTCTTGAAGCCTTACACTCCTTGTAATTTTCAACTTTAGATCCTCTTTTTGCCCTCCAAACCTTGAGTTCTCCATTCCCCTCTTGAGCAATTCTTCTTACACGTTTAGGCTTTATCTCATTTGACCCGTGTTTAACTTTTTCAACAACGGATTTGGCTTCCTCTAGGACTAATGGTTGATTGGGTGGATTATGTAATTTAAAGATCTCGTGTGTGTCATCCACCCTCACAGTCAGCTCACCCTTCTCCATGTCAATCAAAATTCGATTTGTTGCTAAAAAAAGGTCGACGTAAGATACTGGCATATCGTGGTCATCTTCGAAGTCCATAACAAGAAAGTTCGCGGGGAATATCAGCTTTCCAACTTTGATGAGGACATAATCAACATTGCCCCATGGGTATCTGATGCTCATATCTGCCAACTGCAACATCACATTCGATCATTTGACTTCCCTAACTTCTAGTTTCTTGAAAGTAGATAAAAACATTAAGTTTACACTTGCACATATATCACATAAAGCATTAAAATGAAATCATTTGCCTATTGAAATAGGTAAAGTGAAACTCTCTGGGTACTTGAGTTTTGGTGGCAATTTATTTTGCAGTTTTACACTGCTATCCTTTGTCAATGTCACTTCTTCCCAATTTGGATGCTTTCTTTTTTGAGATATTTGTCCTTCAGGAACTTCGCATACATCGAGATCTGATGTGGAGTTTTTTCAGTATATCCAGTAACTTCTCGAATTGATCATCGAGATTCTCTTTTGCAGTCTCTGTGGAAACTATAGTGGTGGAACAAATTATTTAGTATGAGCGGTTTCCTTAACCTTTGAATCATCTGATCCTCTTTCTGTCTCTGCTTCTTTATTTTGCTCATATTCCTCCAATTGCTCATCAACCGTGGTATGTACATTTTCTTTTGTAGCAGCTGCTCTCTTTACATTAATTTCTAGCAGTTGAACTCTATTGCGGGTAGTTATTGCTTCAATCTGTTCTTCCTCCACAACGTTTACTGCCATTACCTGCTGTTTGGGATTTGTCCCAGTGTCACTGGGCATTGCTTCAGTAGTCTCTCCGAAAGTACTTCACTATTTGTCCCATCTAATTTTTCAAGTTTTTCATGGCAGCTCCCTGAACTTGTAAGGTTTTATCTGTTCTTTGCATATGTTGGGTAGATATCTACGCAAATTTAGTAATAAGATCTTCTAAAGAAGATTTATTTTCAGTCTGCTGACACCCTGGTAGTGCAATTTGTTGTGGTGCAATTTGTTGTGGCGCAATCTGAGCTCCATGATTGTTTCCCCATAGAAACCTGGGTGATTTATCCAGCCTGGGTAGTAAGTGTTAGAATTTTGATTGTGTTGCTATCTTTGAAAATTTTGAGCATAATTTACATCATCTACCTACTGAGCAAAAGGACTACCCATGGTGCAGTCAACATTCTCATGATTTCCTCCACAATACTTGCATTTCGGTCCAACTGTTTGAGTTGCACTCATATTTTCCACCTTTTGCGCCAATGATGACAAATGAGCTGATATTGTTGTCAAGGAATCAACTTCATATACTTTAAACAACCTTCTTTTCACTCGCCCTATCAGTAGGCCAAAGTGCACTAGTGAATGCCAAGCCCTCCATGATTTGGTAGACTTGATTCGCGATTTTTTTTGTGATAGAACTATCGCATGCAGAGTCTACGTTAGACCTGCTTATCAGATTCAGACCAATGTAGAAGTACTGCACCTGCAGCCATTTTCGCAATCCGTGATGTGGGCATTGGCAAAGTAAACCCATGTATTTTTTTCAAGCCTCTAAATAACATTCTGAGTCCAATTGTTGGAATATGGTAATCTCGTCCCTTAGCTTTGTAATCATTTTCGACGGAAAATATTTGTTAAGAAATTTATGACTCAATTGGTTCCATGTAGTGATGATCTGAGGTGGACAAGTGTTTAACCACTCTTGGTTGAGTCTCTCAATGTGTATGGGAAAAGCCTCGGTCTAATTATTTCACTAGATACCCTGGATACTCGATAGTTGCACACATGTCCAAAAATCTTGATATATGAGCGTTGAGATTCTCCATAGCTTTCCCAAATAATTGTAGCACGTTTTGGAACATGTTGATCACATTAGTCCTGAGGTGGAAGTTTGCCTGACCAAATGCCGAATATACTATGCTAGACTTGCTTTCCACAACTGGTGGAACCATGTACTCCCCCATCAGCCTTTCATTTTCATTAGCTATAGCCACATTCAGTAGTGCTGCTTCCAGATTACCCCCGATGACTATTTGATTCGGATTTCCTCTGCCATATCTTCCTCTCTTTATTTTTGGTGTGTTTTCAAATGTATCTTTTTCGAAGGTTGAATGTTCGTTCGATCTCAGGTCAAATTGAGCAAGATCACCGGTTTTCGAATTTCGCATACAAGGTTTTTCTAATATAATGAACTAAACTAAAAAATTAAAATTCAGATTAAAACTAAAATTAACTAAACTTATCAAAAATAATAGTCCCCGATAACGACGCCAAAAATTCGATCATTTGAAAACCCGCAAGTACAAGGGATCGTTGTCAAATAATAAAGTGATGAATAGAGTGTCAAACCCTACGAGGATTATGTGTTTGATCGAGTTAAAATTAATTACAACTTTAATCGAATAGCAAATAAATTTTGTGATTTTTCTATACTAATCCCTAAATTATCAATTAAATTAGTGAAAGTAAGTAAATGTGTTTTTCAAATATGTGAGAAGTTTTGCTAAAATGTCGGATTCCCCTTGTTAGTCCATTTTTAGTGTACCTATTAAAGTGGCAATTTGAAATTATTCATGTTGGTCAATGTTCCTAATTTAATTGAAAGTTTCTCTCGATAGCGATCAAATTTATTCCCATCATGTGACCATTCTATCTCTTGATAAAAGATATAAACATGATAAATTCATTAACAAGTGTTATAACACCTATTGAAACCACATAAAGTACAGAGGTATATCTCTATCCTCTATCAAATCTTACAATATTTATTATATTGTGCTTAAATCATATTCTCTCTCTCTCTCTCTCTCTCTCTCTCCATAACAATAAAATCCACTAATAATTCAATTGGTGATCAAGCAATTGAAAAGAACGATAAAAACGATAATAAACATCTACAAATCAAACCAAATTAAAGTCAAAATAATTCTCTTACAAAAATTATGAATTTTTCTCATTTGATGATAATAATTGATGAGTATTGAAGTATAATATGTATATATGAGATGTCTCTAATATGTATTCTGTTGTTGGGTATTTGTAGGAGTAGAAAATTAGTTGAAAATCACGTCTAAATTGGTTTTCAAAAGAGTTTCAATTGAATAAGAAAAGTTGTCTTCGCGCACGAATTTTTTGTCTCTACACAGCAATCAGTATTTTGGTCAAACTTTCTCTCTTCATATTTGATTGAGGCGATTCAAAAAGCGTTGGAACGATAACTCAAAGGGATACAACTTTTCTAACAATAGAAATTTTCCAATTTGGACGTTTTCTATGCCAAAAATGGGTCTCAATTTTTGGCTAAAAATCTGAAATATATCTCATACGATTGGAAATTGATTTTGATCATATTTCATTCCTTTTTGAGTTCTAATTACATCAAATTGTCTTCTAGCAATCTTCAAAGTATCATCTTGCGGTCCGAATCAAATATTGAATATTTGTAATTTGGTCTTCAAACTTTGGACTTTGCCATTTTTTCTTGATTTTTCCTTTGTTTCTTCCAATTCCTCGTTCAACCATTGAGTTTTACCTATATAATATAAAATACAACAATTAGGATATATTTTGTCAAAAGAACTACTAAATATTGATATTTTGGGTCCCCGAATCAATTATCTTTTTGAAAATGTATTATTAGCCCGAACACCAAATTTGCAGTTTACTATTTTTCTTTTTTCGATCCAATTGTTCCTTAATCTATTCGTCCATCTATTCTACATCGCTTTTGGTAGAATCAATAATCATTTACGATTTCATAAACTAAACATATTTAGTTCAGAGCCCAGAAAGTATCAAGGAGTTGTGATTACTTTATCATTTTGACTCATGTTTTGAAGTAAATACAAAAATTAAGGGCTTGTTTGGTTGAGTTTCAGTTTTAAGTTCATTTTCAATTTTCTATTTTGAGAGTCTATTTTAAAACTTCTAAAAATGTATTTAGTTTGTTATTCTGAAAAATTGTTTCTCAAAATTTAAAAAAAAAAAATCAAAAATATGTTTGGCTTGAAATTTTGAGAAATTACTTGATTAAATTTTAATCCAAGAAATTTAATTATTAAGTGAAATAGAAAATTTTGTGTTAATATATTATCAATTAATATATACATTCTAAAGTTGATGAATATTACATTATTTTTCTGCTACAATAGTAAAGTAAAACCAATTAATAAATTGAGTTAGCAATACATAGGAAACAAAAAATAAAAATTAATGATGTATATTGAGAATTATTATTCATATTTATTTAAATACATTTTTTTTAAAAAAATTATGTAAATAACCATCAAGAACTTGAGCTCTTTTATATTTTTCCTAATTTCTAATTTTCTGAAATTCTAAAAAAGTACCTTTTTCTGGAAAATGCATTTTTTTTTTTTTGACAAAAATGGATCTCAAACAAGCCCATTATATTTATATTTCTAGAATTTTTTATTTTTATTCATATATTTTGTAGAATCCACAAATTATGCCCACTTATGCATTACTTATTACTCATTTATATCTTTTTATAATTTAAACCGATTATAAACAATTCACCAACATGTCTACATGATCTTTATTTAGAAAAAATAGCAAATAAATATATAAAAGGAAATTTTACTGGCTATAAAAGCTTTTCGTTATATGAAAAAAAAAAAAAAAAAGGGTTTTGCTACGGGTACATCGGGGTGTACATCGGCGTGTACACCTCACATGGGGGTGGGTCCCGCTTAAATAAAAAAATATTTTACATAGTAGGTCACACCCCCCATGTGAGGGGGGTGTACACCCCGATGTACATCTTTTGATGTACAAGTAGTATTATCAAAAAAAAATTACAATCATAAAATTTCTTGCTTATTTCTCAGGAGTATAGTAGGAAAAATAATACCTAAATTTTATCACGTACCAATTTCAACATGTTGTAGAATCCACAAAAAGAACAAGAAAAACTAGGATACTAAAAGTTTACAATGTCTATTTTTAAAAAAAAAAAAGTTGACTTGTGAAGCTCATATTAATTAGAGAAAATTATCCTAAGCCCTAGATTTTAAGTTCCAAATTAAAAAATGATAAACTCATTTTTTTTTTCAATAATCAGAAAATAATTTTTATAACTACTCTCTCTTTACACCCTCTATATGTACTCTTTCTTATCTCTCTCTATTTGCTCTCTTTACACCCAAATTTGTATACCCTTGCACTCATTTATTGCACATGCCTCTCCTTTGTTGTAATTGAGGTCAAGATGGGTATATACCAAAGTATGGATATGCCATTTATACTACAAAAGTCAAAAGAAGACAATTACTTGCTCCACTTGTCGATACCATGAGTCCATTCGGGCTCACAATTGGAGGAAATGAAAATTCATTATCTTGCAATTTAACGGGGTCTCAAATGAGCACTAAATGTGATAAAATATCAAAATTGTGTGTTAGTACTACCACTTGGCACAATTTCTAGAAGAAGAAACAATTTCTTCTCTTAAGACTTCATTTGGTTGATACGAAATTAAGAATAATGATACTTGTACATAATGGAGTTACATAATAATTTACAACTGATAAAGTGTGTGTGTGTGTGTGTGAGAGAGAGAGAGAGAGATGCCCCAAAAGTCTTCAATTTTCATATGAAGTAATCATACTCTAATTGGAAGAAATAACTTCTTTAAAGTTTAAACAAATGCATTGACTTGGAAAAGTCATTGCCAACTGTTTTTTTTTTTTTTTTAAGAAGGACGGCATCGATTAATAATCAAACGTTAATATTCATACAAATACAATAATAATATGATATATGTCAAGATTGAATAGTTTTTTAATAAAGTATTTTTCTTTTTTCAAAGAAAACCCAACTCAATCTCAATGTCAAATGTCAATGCATAGCTGATTTATTTTGTTCCCAATTTAAGTACATGTAAGATTTTTCATTTATAATTAAATTGATCGATTTTCATTTGTTATATAATACACAATTATTTACTTATAATTAACTTTTCGGAGAGAATGTCATACCTTGCCGGTCAAGCACGCCAGGCTCTGTTACAATTCCCCCTTTGCTATTCTATTTTAGACTTCAATTGTTGGACCACTTGAAACATTACTACCCTTACATTGTAACTTTGTTTTTCTTCATACTTTCATGGGTTTTTTCATCTTCTTCACAATTTTCTCCTATGTTTTTCTAGTTACAAAAGCTCACGAACCTAATAATCCGTCGTCTATCATCAGTGTCCAAGATTTCCCTGGAATTCGGTACCCATCCCGTATCCATGGCGAGCAGCCACATTACTGTGTTCGTCCTGGTTTCGAGCTATTTTTCAAACAAAACAAAACATTTATTCATTTTCCAACTTATGGTGATCTAATTGTCAAGTCAACCAATTGGGCTACCAGAAAACTTGACCTTATTGATCCCAAAAACTGTGTCCCTGAAGTTTTCTTGAATCTGAATCTCTCTTGCACTCCATTCAGTTACTACTATGTTCTGAAAGAGTACAAATACATCAATTGTTCGTCCCAGCTTTCGACTTCTTTTCTGCAAGTCCCATGTCTCAGTGGATCGAACCATCATGTCTACGTCGTAGAACCAACGTTTTCCCCTCCGGTTTCGTGCGATTCTGTGAAAACTATTGCAATCCCATTTTCATATAGTCCATATCTGTCTGATAATAGCTTTGGACTCTCATTAACATGGAACTTGACTGGTGATTGTGATGTTGCTGGAATAAGATGCCAATCTGAAACATTGCATAATAAAGAATCTTTCGACTACGTTGCAAATTATAAAGGTAAGCCCTCTTCTTAAATCCTCCGAGTGTCTAATCGAGTCTGTTAGATCAGATCATAGTATGAGGCAAATTTTGAGTTCAAGTCTCGAAATTCACCTATTTATAAATTTTGAGTTCAAGACTATTAATTCCCGAATTGCATGACTATCTGATGGTCAAAAGAGTTACACTTCACCTTACCGAACAAGTCGTGCATGTACAAATTTATGTTTGTAATGATGATCTTGTATAGATGTGTGCATAATCTCAAATACATAATAGAGGTAAGCCATTTTGTCAGATAATTTTGCCCACCTATTTGATAGATACAGCGTTGGCAACAGATTATTGGATGCAAAAATTGACTGTCCAATGACAGAATTCAACATTCTGTCAAGTAAGTGAGCAAAATATTTTGACAATATAGCATGATCGCACCTAATATATTTCCTATCTTTATTTGTGCAGTTTTAGGCCTTCTTGCATTCATTTTCTTGGGTGTGGCAGTGTTGTATACAAAGATGGCTCTCTATAAAGCATTTGATTTGATGAAAGAAAAGGAGAGGTTATGTGAAATCAAGGTTGGCAAAGTACTGGAAGAATATGTAGCCCTGAATCCTCCATTACATCAGGATACGAAGGGTACGCACGACTGTGTATGACTACACAAGATTAAGGAAATCCGTTATATCGTAAAATTTTAAGTAATCATGTTTACTAGTACTTGATAGTATTATATAAGAAAAGAAATTAAAATTTTGTGTACTTTATTGTTTAATACCACGATAACTACCGTTTTGAGTATGTTCTAGCGATGTCAAAATGTATCGACTAACATGCACACACGGAACAAACCTGACCCACCTGTGAAGGCTAGTGGTCCACACGAGGCAGTCCGATATTAAAAATTTTGGTTTTATTATCTTTTATATATAGATAGAGAAACTGGTAATTTTCTACTAGCAAGATCATTTACTTGTTAATTCAAAATTTGAAAATACACCATATCCTAACTGTAACTCCGTGCTGGAGGCTAAATTGGCTGTGCACACAGAATTGAACCATTGCTTAATGAAACGCTTTAAGCAACAGTATTTTCAGAAAGAAATGCATCTCAATTTACGAAGGGAACATTACAGATTTCTCGAGACTAGTGTTTTGTTCACTATACAGAGCCTAGATATTTACAAGAACATACATACAAACGACATATCTACAGTTAAACTTCCTAGTTGCTTCCATTAACTACACAACCACCATCACTAGATAGCTTCTTGCTTGAAATGTTTTGACGAGAATTCCAAATAAACCAGAGTCCGGAGAGTCTGGCCAAAGCTGCGTCACCTGCAACTTTAACTCGGTATATTAAATTCATATCTGCCCATATCTCATTTCCAGCAATGCCAGGCTCGTTTCCTGGAACATATCCATCGACATCTGTTTCTGTTATGACAACTACAGAGCCGTCGTCAAATGCAAAGAGATCTCGCTTAGCCAAGAACCTTGGACTTGGGGATAGACCAGTCAACTGGCTCGAGCTATTAGCCTTCATCTTGAGATCGTAAAATTCTTGGACAGCCTGCAATCGGCATATATTGCTCTTAGCACTGAAGCTACCAAGCCTTGTGTATTATAAGGGCAGGCCAACAAACCACAAAATTTGGGATTCAAACCATATGTGAACAAAATGATAAAATTTTCTAACAGGGCAGCTGAATTCAAAGTCAAATGTATCAACCAGTACAGATCAATAACTTCCATCAAGGCAAATTAAAAAAAATCAGAAAATCCAAACAAACCTTCCACTGGGACGATGCTAAGAGGACCCTAGGTCGTATTGACTTCACATAATCATATGCAGCATCAGGCTCCATCTGCCTATACATCACCTGCACATAAAGAAATATTTTATGAGAACAGGAAACGGAAAAGAACAATTATAACTAGATTTATTAGCTAACTCACTAGATAACAGATGACAACGGTTGTGCTGCGTCCCCGACCAGCCTTACAGTGGATGTATGTACTTCGCTTCTGGGATGCATTTTCTTTAACAGAAAACAAAAAGAATAAGATTAAAGAAAAATATACAATTTGCAACATAAGACGAACCTGCATAAAGAATAAATTAACCAAAATAAATTGACGAATCACCACTCATTGTTTTCCAAGTTTAAGAACACCAGGCAAGCACTACAAATATCTTCAAAGATAAACATCTATAGGAACTTTAGTCTTTGATTGCAGTAAAACTGTCAACCTGCCCTGAACCATCCAACTATTCATAATAAGCAACTACATCTTAAGCATTTCTTTACTTTCCGTGCATAATCATCATTCGAACGCAATATTATGAAGATTAAGACCAAATAAAGCCTTCATATTTAAGAAAGTCTTTGGCATAAGCAGATGCACACTGACTTGTACTATAGCTTTCTAACTCCATTAACCAGAATACCAATTAGGCACATACTCAAACAATACTGTTTAAAGAGAAAATTAACAAGTGCCAGAAATTGTGGATGGTAAAAATGAAGCATGAAATCGTTCAATTTACAAGAGTTACACAATATGATAAACTAATACCAAAAGAGAATATTTACCGTGAATGAAATCTACAGCTTGGCATATATTGACTATGGATGGAGCAAAGAGGTAATCTCTCGTGGGAAGCACCAAATGATGGATACCATGAGCCTAATAAAATGTACTCGACTTGTCAGGAAGCAAAAAATAATAACAAACCCTCCAAAAGTGTAAAATGATTCAAAAATGTAATGAACAATGTTATAGAGATAATAGCTGTAGTGAAAAGAATAGAAAACAACTTCAAAAATTATAGCCCTTCTTATAGCAGTTAGGTATTATACACATCAACCATTCAAGATTTCGGTCGTATAACTCAAAAACAAAAATGAAAAATAAAAAATTGTTGCATTATTTCATTTTAGTTATAGGAGAAAATTACATGATAAAACAAAATCCAATAACTGAAAAGTGTCAGTGCAGAAATGATGCAGGAGCTTTAGTTAATATCAAGCCTTTAAAAATTTAAGTCCACAAATATATTACTTTCTCAACAAACTCACAAGTGATAACCACAACAAATTTGCATAACAATACCACTTACAGTAATTGAACATGGCACACTCCAATATTTGTGAAAATAACTGGGCAGAAATTCCCCCTAAAAAGTTTTTACTGTAAAAACTTTAATCAGATTCACACCACATTCTGGCTATAACTAGTATAGAATTAGTTGCATTTCCAAGTCTTGCATGTCATTTTTTTATTTTTATTTTTTTTTGATAGGTCATTTTTTTATTTTTTTTAACTTCAGATCAGTAAAAGGTTTCAAAAATTTATTAAACCCATCCACCATGGTGCCAGAGTTTTCCAGGAGCCCATCATAGTATAAAACGAAGTTAAAGTAGTGGAACTGAAAGGGAGAACTCACTTTATATAGAGATGATGGAACTAAAGTCTCATATGACTCATTCAAGGTGACAACTCCAGAAACGCCAAGCTCCTTTAGCCTATGAACATCAGATGGGAATGGGACAGCACCTAACAATACAAACTTAATATGGAAAAATGAAATTAGTTGGTGTTTAAAGACGAATTAAATAAGTATTCACAAAACCAAATATGGCAAATCAAAATTTAAAGCTTTCAACAAACTTAATTCCAAAACTAATAATAATTAATTTACTTCTACAACCGAAAAATGAAAATTAACACTTGACTGACTCTATATGCATTGTTAGCACACACTATACTTCCTACAAGCTTTAAGAAATGCTTATCATATTCTTAGCCATATATTAAAGGAAAATAATTTCAACATTACCAAACAAAAGGGCAGGATCCTTTTGCTTCAATTAACAGCCATTAGAATCAAATTATCAAACCTCGTTCTAAATTCAAACAAAATCTGTGGATTAACTCCAAATAAGGCAAAAGAAAACAAGGCACAAAATTAACATTTCTTTCCACTAAGGCGCTAACTAGTAACTTCTACATTTGTTTAACCAATATAAAAAAATAAAAATAAAATAAAAAAGCAATCCTACTAAGTGTAAACTATGATCTCAAGCTTCTCGATGCTGATCATTCTCAAGCAGGTAATAATAAGTTGCAAAGAGTCATCTGGCACTACTTAACAAACACGATGGCATAAAATCCACATTTGCATTCCAAAGAAACAAGATTGTTAAATAATGCAAGCAAATGACTGTGCAGACATGAAATTATACCTCATCAATCCAATCCCACCAGCGGAACTCGGCCTGAATCTTATTCCTGAGAACATTATAAAGCAACGTCGGGTAAAAGAGCGCTCGCGCCCCAGCTCCAACCAGAACTCTCTTCGCATTCCGAGACACCGCCATGTCCCCATCAGTTTTAAACAACACCTTACCACCACCCGATAATTCCCCCTGTTCCTCCTCCTTTAAATCCTCTATGTGCATAGTTTTTACCCTAATTATTCAATCACAAATACGGCCCCAATTCAAAGAAAATAGAAAAAAATTAATCCCCAAACGGGAAATTAACAAATCGAATTTGAATCGACAATAATCACCTCTATACATATAAACGTGAATATATCATAGTATCATAATCAATATTTATTGGATGATATGGCTCGAACGAAAAGGAAATTAAAACTAGAAATTTTGAAACATATTTTAGGAAAGACGTATTGATCGGCTTTAAGAAGGTGGAGAAGACGATGGGAACTGAGTCTTGAGCCTCAATTTTTTTTGAGAAAATTGGGAATTGAATCAGAGAATCTTAGGAATCCTAGATTGTACTCAATTGACAATTCTCGATTTTTTCACAAAAAAGGGTTTGAAATGGTAAAAATAACAAGAAAAATAACATTTATGGTCACCGACTCACCGGTAGATAACGTAAAAGTGTGAAATTCATAAATAAATTCAATTTATTCTCTCTTTTTTTCAGAAAACAAGATATTCAGTACAAAGAAAGTAACAGCTATGGTCGTATTTTTCATGAAAATTGTGTTTTTCCATTTAAATTTCTACTTTCTGTGTTTGCTTGACAATTTTTTCTACCAAAAATATTTTCCTACAGTGATCATATTTTAGGGAGATGTGATTTTTATTTTCCATGTAATTCACTCTCTCTTTCTCTCTCGCGTCTATCTTCTCTCTTATTTACTTACCAATAAAAAATGAACAAGTATAATATTTTCTAAGTTGAAAATTAAATCAATAGAACACATTTAATTAATAATTTTCATATAAATAAGTTATGGGCAATTGAACTGTCTAAAAATTATTTTTTCTCAATACAAATTTCATACTTACAATCAAACGCACCCTAAAATATATTTGGGAAACCTAAAAAGTAACTTATAAATTATTTTTCAAAGTCGAACTTTTATTTTATTCATACATTTTTTACGAACACACACAACATGTGGGTCCTGCACATTTTCTTCAATTTAGTTGCAATTTAAAGTTGTTTTCTTTAATAATAAATTAATACTCAAAAGTTTTGAGCATACATAAATTTAAATATGCATGCTAGTGAAAATTTGAACTTAAAAACTTGTTGAAGAATTTGATAATAAACCATTTAAATTTTTTTAAAATTAAATATATAATTATAATTTAAATATTAACAAATGCAAATTTATCAATCAAATTTTATATTTATAAATTTGTAAACTAAAAACAAGATAATAAATATAAACATGTACTTTCACAAATAAAGTAAATTTTAGCTAAAGAATATATTACGTTAGTTCATTAAAACATTATATACATTCACAAAAAAATTACTAAACGAGGACCATGTTGCATAATAGAATGCTATTAAGCCTCTAAATATTAAAATGAAATTTTTAATAAATTTTGATAAAAGTAGATTAAATGTATTGTTGAAAAATTGTGGATATCACGAAATATGTTATTAAAATTAATTATTGACTTTGATTTAAATTAAAATCTAGATTTTAATTTTCACCGAGCAGGGGATAAATATATTTCTTGTGGTTGATTATCCTAGTTATTAATTATATATTATTAGAAGTATCAACAAACAATTGATAACAATTTACATCTTATAATTCTCTTTGCCACCAATAATCTTGTAATGGAGAAAAACTAAGTAGTGATAACTAGTCTAGTATCATCTCGTCTCGTCTCGACTAAAACAAAATTCAATGAGACCCTTCATTTCAAAATCATAGACCTCTATCGAACGGGACTAAACAAGGCCTACATGGCAAGATAGAGGCTCATCCCGTCAACCGATGTGTCAATGAGAAAATCATTGTCGAGTGCGTAGGGCATCGAATGGCCGGTGTGGAATGGCAGCAGCCCACGGGTTGAACGTGATTGGACGAGATTGAACTGGACGTACATGGCACGGTAAAGGCTCAACCGATGTAGCTAATTGGGCCGTTGATGACGGATTTGGTGGGACCGCGACACGCTCACATGAAGGACACATGGTGAGCGTTGTCGGAGGGGTCATTTGCATGTACATCTGTGGTGACAGTTTAAGTGCCCTTAGTTCTTGCACTTCCTTTTGTAACCTCCTGTTCTGTTCTGTCAAATTCTCACAACACCTCTTCAAGAACTCACAGTCGACTTCAGTTTGCTTCAATTTTGTCCTGTAAAAATGATTGTATAAGCAGTTCGTTAGCCCAGCCAATAACTATGATTAATTTGAGATCATACAGTCCTAATCTTGATTAATTTTGGGTTCACCGTTGTTTAAATCAAATCCCTCTGGCCAAGTCTATTAACTTTGACAAATGAATCGAAGATGTTTTATAGGATCCACAACTTATTATTCACAAATTTGTCGAAATCTACCAAGCAAGGACGAAGAAAATGGCTCACCTTGCTCTTCTGTTCTGAAACCACACTTCCACCTGCCTAGGCCTCAGCCCCAATCTCTTAGACAAAGCCAGCTTTTGCTTCTGCAAAACACCACAAAAAAAAAAAAAGTTAAAATCTTATTCATCATTCAGACTCGAGTCTTATCTAAGTACTGGATATGAAACACGCACTTACGGGATTCAAAGTGTTGTGTTCTTTGAAGCTTTCTTCAAGAATGGCGGATTGGTCTTTTGAAAGCCTGAGCTTTTTTCGGGATCCGTCACCATCTTCCTCATCGCTGATGCCTCGAGAGCAGTCCCTTTCGAGTTCGAGCTCATCGCTGCCGGTGGGTTCTCTTTCGCTCCGTTTCCCACTCACGCTTGAGATTGTGCTGTT
Source organism: Fraxinus platypoda (assembly GCA_903798405.1). Lineage (NCBI taxonomy): Eukaryota > Viridiplantae > Streptophyta > Magnoliopsida > Lamiales > Oleaceae > Fraxinus > Fraxinus platypoda. The sequence continues at coordinate 16,560 of CAIGRT010175467.1, forward strand.
CGGTGAAGACACTCCCGGCTCCTCCTCCAAGTCCACCGCCGTAGGCAAGCGGTTAACATCAATACCCTTCAGAAACGTCCTGGTTTCTCGATCTGCTATAACCACACCAAATTCGTTCAGAAAAACTAGCTACAGAATTTGTCAAGTATAAACAACGAAAAAAAAAAAAAACACTGTGGGATCTGAGTTTCAGAACAATAAAAAGAGCATTTTTACTTTAATATTTTTTCCTTTAGCTGCGAATATAATCAAAAGTTCGAAAAAAAGAGGTTTCTTGGGGGGGTTAAAAGAAGTGAATTTTTTAATGAGATCTGATAAAAAATGAAGAACCAACCTGAGGAAGGCCAAGAAGGCATAAGATTCAGCTGCAGTGAAGTATTAGAACTAGAAGACATCCAGTTTTCTGCTGGGAAATTCAAGCTTAGACTCAAACCCAAATCTTCTTTGTCCAAAATCATTTTCCCAAAAGAAACAAAACCCAGTTTCTTGATCTTTTTTCTTGAGTTCCTGGTTGGAACTTGAAGTTAAAGCCTTGATTCAATTGATGAATGCAGATTGGCATGTGGGGATGCAATAAAGGTTATTATATAGGGGGAAAAATTATGAAGGGTAGAGGTGGGAGTTATGATGGGGTTGATCAGAGTTTGTCAAGTATCTCAATGATGGATATTGTCTCCCTTTAACATTACTCAATTATTTATTTGACTGCTTTTCTCTCTCTGGTCAGTCTGGTGATCTATCTCTCTCATCCACACACATTTAACTATCATAATTATTATTTTTGACTAATGATAAATAGATGGGTCATTGTATTGAAGTCATATGTTAACTGAGGAGCTCAGTTATGGCTTGGAAGTGAAGCTGCCAAAGGCATATACTATGGGGTTTAGAAGGGTAATTCTCATAAGTTGGAGATCACTAGTGTAATTTTCTCTAATTTAATTTTTTGAAATTGCTCAACAGACGGCTGTGAACCTATAATTCGTAGTTATCAAACCCAACCCAAGCAACGACCAACCAAGGTATTGGATCATTGATAGTATCGACGAGTCATTATAGTAAAAAGTTTCAAGTATAAAATTTTCTCTGAGATAATATTGATACAATTTTCAAGTATAAATTATAGTAACGATGTTTGACTAATGTTTATACATTATCAAATCACTTTGTATTCACACGTAAATTAGGGGGTTTTCTTCTCTGGTTGGTTTTGCGAACTATTTGACTTGTCTCCCCCTTTCTAGTTCACAAATCTTTGAGCCCATTTAATAGGGATTAAAATTAAACGTTTAGAAAATTTTGATAGAAACTGATAAAATATATGGTTGAAAGTGTGGGATTCATAAAATATGTGATTAAAATTAATCGTTGGCTTTAACTTAAATTAAAATCTAAATTTTAATTGGTACTTCTTCTCCGCTGAATTATCCAATGATGGTAGTAGAGTATGTTTATCAATGGCAGCGGGGGAGTCTAGTGGTGCCAGTCAAATAGACGAAGACGATTCGTCCTTTTTTTACACTTTTTTTTCAATCAATTTCAATTGGAGACTGAAGTAAAACAAGCAGTATAGTATGAGGACTGTAATTGCAAATTTCCCTTTCTAAATTATTGGTCTAAAGTCATGTCAGTTAGGCTTCGGGCAACAATCATTTATATTATGATTCGTGAATGGATGATTCTTGTTCAATCAGGTAACATCATAATTTCCTCTATAGCACCCCACCCCACCCCCAAACAGCCCACGCCACCTCTTCTGATTTGAAACCTTTTTCATGTGATTGTCACGCGGGAGGATATTTATAAAGCTGTCACTTTCTTATCCTTTTTATTCGATTTTATAGCATGATAATATGCTTCTTTAACGTCACCCTTTTATCCATTTTTTATGGTTAAAAGACTTTCTCGAGATTTCCATTCAAATTAAAGTCCTGTTTCAGATTAAAATCAATGTCAAACAATCAATATTAACCACATTTTTTATGGGTCCCACAACATTTCAACCACACATTTCAAAACTTTCTATCGCAATCTACTTAAAATCTAATTTTAATCACCACCAAACACTCACTAAAACTTAGCTCTACTTGTGATGTACATGTAAATCAAGCAAGTCGAGCACAAAGCAACAATGTTTAGCATCAGTTGACATTTTTAAGTTTAATCAATTGCTACTCGAAAGACCAACGTGCCTACACCTCATGAGTGTAGAGCAGTGAACTGATAGGTTTAAGGTAAAATGAGCTCCTAAAATTAGACAATTAGATAGAAGAATAATTAATGCATACTAAATATATAGTTAGTGATCAAAGAAGCAATATAAGTTAAATTAAAGTAAGTGTAATATTGTCATCTCACAAAGTTTATGATAGTACAAATCAGAGAAAATGCATTGTCTCAATACAATAAATTGAAGTATTTTTTTTTTTTTNTGGGACAAGAGAAAAAGGAAACCCAGCCTATATAATTGGGACGGAGGGAGTATATAGTTAGTGATCAAAGAAGCAATATAAGTTAAATTAAAGTAAGTGTAATATTGTCATCTCACAAAGTTTATGATAGTACAAATCAGAGAAAATGCATTGTCTCAATACAATAAATTGAAGTATTTTTTTTTTTTTAATTATAAAGCTCATTTTTGACAAATATATTATACAAAATTTAATCCATAACTCTGTGAAAACTGTAGAAATTGGGTTGCTGAATTTTGTGAAACCCCAAATATTTGGACTGTCTGCTACGGGTTTCTGTTGTCATTATGGCCCAAACTGATGGTCAAATAGGTTGAAGGATCTGGAATTATGGTAAACACGCTTTTAAATTGAAAATGCATCTTTGTTGGATTCCTGACGTGGTTGATTTTGCTTCGTTGGATGATACAATTGGCTCTGTTTCATATAAATAGGAGGCTTATGACTTTAGGGTACCCTAGTGGTTTCTCTCTTGTTCGTTCATCTTCTATGTTTGTTCTTGGTGGTGATTTTCTCTGTAAATACTTAGTGTTATTGTGAGGGAGAAGAAAAACATCAGTATTTCTCTTGTGTAAGTTCATACTGTTTTGAGAAGATTTTGTAAGTGTGAGATTTCTTAGAGCTTGGCATTCTTGTTATCGAAACTTTGCCTGTTTTGGGCGATACTAGTGGATTCGAGCTTAATCTTAACGAATGTTCAACGGGGGAATAAGAGTTTGAAGCGGTCACCGAACCTCCGGAGCCTTTGGCCAAAAGAATCTTCATGTACCTTTACTTTACTTACTATTTTGTTTATGGTTTTTATTTTAAAACGTTGAGTTAAAAAGTCAAACTTAAATCTGGGACTAATAGTGGTATTAGAGCTTGAAATCTTTTGATTCTTACTTCAAATGTGTTTTAAAACCATCGATTTGGTTTTGGCTGACTCGTCTGTTTTACAATAAACGATTTGAGACGATCTGTTGAAATTTTTCAAGAAACTTCTTTCGATTTGAACCAGGAGTTCATTCTTGGTACCGTTGAGTATCTCTTTTATGTAGGGATGACAATTCGATCTGTTAAAATCGAAAACCGCGATTAACCGAACCGAATGGGGAGAAAAAAATCGAACCGATGGTGCAATGAGGTGGTTATGATTTTAATTTTAATGATTTGATTCGGGGTGGGACGGGTATGGTATTTAGCAACGGTGTACCGCCCCGAACCGAATACCCATTAAAAAAATTAATTGAGGAATTGGGCTTTCCGTTATTCTTTTCCAAAATTAATTGGACAATTTTGACAATTAGGCATCCCCAAAATTCTGGCCCAATTA
>CAIGRT010175511.1:0-38559 GCA_903798405.1 Fraxinus platypoda
AGTTAACTATTTTTTTTTTAATTTTTAGTTAATTATTATTTTTATTCTTCACGGGGTGGGTTTGGGGCGCTTCGGGGCGGGGCACCCCCACCCCACCAACCCGTCAAGGCGGGTTTTTGAATGGGGCGGGGTAGCGCCGGGGCAAAGCGGGGTGGGGCAGGTTTTTTTGTCATCACTACCTTACATTTGTTGTTTACACGATGTCCTTAATTCAGATATTAATGAATTTTAAAAATCCTTCAAAATTCAGTGTACCCAATGGAGATTTTAATGGGCTTTCAATAGATTGCAATGAAAACTTTGAAATCTACTTCAATAACTTGTTGATTTATAATAATTTCATTAATAAAGGAATTTCAAAATATTTGGATGGATTTCAAACTTAAAAATGCACCTAACAAACTCTTTTGAAATTTTAGCATTTTAATATGATTCTTGTGAGTTTTGTGAAGATCTATTCCAATTCACGAAACTCAGTAAAAATTATAATCTGTAATATATTAAATATTTCGGCAAGTGAGAATCATTTTTGGAACGATTATAGCTCTACTACGATTCAATTTTTAAATAATGCATTGCTTTTCTTTTTCAATATGTATTTAATTTACAAACTATAATAAATATTACAAAATCCTTGTTCATGCATTCATTCTCTATTATTAATTCTCAATTAATTAATATTCACATTTATTTAATTAACATTAATTAGAATTTCACATTTAAGAATGCAGTTCATTATTGAATTTCACATTCAAAAATGCAGTTCATTATTCACGATCATGTATGTTAATTAGCATCTAGTTTCACTTAATTGAAAAGTATATTATACTCTATACGTCCCATTTATATAAGCCGACTTTTCTTATTTTCTTATCTCAATTATATAGTCATATTTTTTTTATTGAGAATGTTTTGTTTTGTTCGTTTACTAATATACTCATATTTAATTCGCAAAGTTATAACCAATGTAAGAATTGAAAGTCAAATCATTCAATTTCTTTACTACTTCCAATAATAATTTACCACTAATTATTGATAATTAAATAAGGGTCAACAATGAAAGTTTTTTTAAAAAAATATTTTTTCAATAACATTATATAAGATTTCTTAATTCGTGTGAAAAACAAAATCAACTTATATAAATAGAACGGATGGAGTATTTATTTAGTATAAATGATTTATTATTTATTGTCACGTATATACATTCCTTGTTATTAATTCAAAATTAATTAATATACACGTTAATTCATGTATTGTATTTGTCATTCGTCTTCATTTTTGCATTTAGTTGTAATTCTAATGAATTAAACTTGTACACTCTTTGTGTACAACAAGTTTGACACTCGAAGATGTGGCAAAATCTGTGTTATCGATTGTTTAAAGTATTGTTAAAATCAATGTATAAAAAGCTATCACCTCACAATGATGTCAAACTCGATGTACATATAACAAGATTGAATTTTAATACTCATATTAAAGTATGCATTTCACTATTTACGTACATATATAATAATTAACATTTATTTTCAGGAACTTGTATTTTTCTCATATTTACATTATATAAACTTCATCGCTAATATTACGTTGTCCTTTTTTCTCCCCCAAATGCCGGGGGTGTCCCCTTGGCAATGTATATGGCCAACTGTACAATTGGAATTATTATCCATGACGAAAAGCTGAAATATGAATGTAAATATTAACATAATAATTTAGAATTATTATGTATTAAAAAGTACATATAATTTTTAACCACGTTTTACATTAGGAACTGAATCATAAGACTTTTAGGGACCGTTAGAAGATACATAGCAAATTTCATTACAATCACGAGTTATGAAATTGGATTTGAGGTGACCCCACCTTTTTGTATAGACTTTTGAAATATTATATTTGGGTCAAACTTCATCGAAAAGATACTATTGCTCATCGGTAAAAATAAAATATTTTTTTTTCGACATCGGGCAAATTTAAGAAAGTGAGGAGCGATATATTTTATCCTTTTAAATTTAGAGTCTGTTTGGTACAGATTCTCATTTTCTACAGTAAATTAATTCTCATTTTCAACCACACATTCTTCAATAAAATAATATTTTCCATCACATTAATACTTTTTTTTTTCTTTTTCAACCACACATTTCTCATCATATCACTATTCAAAAATCAATTCTTCCCCCAAAAATTCCTACCAAACACACTCTTAATAATCCCAACTTTTTCCTTTTTCTTTTTCTTAATCCATTCCTTATATCTATCCTTAAATAAAATAATCAAAACAATTGGTATAATATTCCTCCGGAATATTTAAAGTAGAATATATTAAGAAAATAACGGTATGTTCTCTTGATCATTTTTAAGCCGTTTTCTGTTTTCGATTTTCTAAAACAGTGAAAAAGCGTTCTCTTTCTTATTTTCGAAAATAATTTTTAAAAATAAGTTAAAAATTTACAAAGAAAATCCAAAACGAAATTTTCAAAATGCGTTTTGGGTGTTTTCAAAACAAATTTTCAAAATGTCAAAAAGAACACATTTTCAACAATTTCAAAATGAACTATCAAAACACAAAATCCAAAATGAATTCAAAACTCAAAACACAAAATTAAGAACAGCCCCAACTTTTTTTCCCCCACCAATCAAAGCCACACATCATCCAGTGGCACCTCTTGTAATTTCCCACAAATGTCAAGCCCAATTTCGTGCCTGAACACCAAAGTCATCAGTGTCAACGGACTCCAAACCAAATTCAAATGAAGTTAAATTTCTCCCCAACCAACACACCACACAAAAGGGAAAAAAAATGAAAAAGAAAAAGAAAAAAAGAAAAAACAAATAGAAGTAGAAATGAAAACCACACAGCAAAAGAGAAAAATTTAAAAAGTGTAAGGGACTGTTTGGAAAAATTTTAATCGTATCCCTTGAACAACAAATTGTGATATACACTAATGCTAAAACGATCTTTCACAAAAAGATACGTTTTTTTCTTCACAAATATACTTATGGGAAATCTAGTCAGCCCGTTAAGATTTACAGTTGATCAAGTTTCACATTTAATTTTAAGATGTAATTTTTAGGATATAAATTAGATCAATTGTCGATTTCACCCGTTTGATTGGTTTTGATTTCAAAAGACAGATAAAAATGTATATAAATATCACGTGATACATTTTTAATATTTTTGTCCATCAATTCTCGATTTTCACCGGGTTTCACCGACTACCAGATTGGTCTAAAGGTTAGAATACCAACAAATTTGCACACAAAAAGCATTTGGACAACATAACATATGTCGATTCATACAAATAATACATTACCCATAATTGAATAAAATTTCTTAATCTATTCGATTTTATCTAATCTTAATTTACATTCAAATGATTCAAAAATAGAAAACATAGTTTGAGTGTTATTTCAATGGGAAATAAAAAATGTACTATCAATATAAGCCCATGTCCATCTCTCTTCAACTTTTATTTTTTTTAATTCTCATACTCATTTTTACTGCACATTCACACAATAAAATATTTTAAATGTAAATTCAATTTTTTTTTTCTTATTTTTAATTATACATTTTTTTAAAAATCACTATTTAAAAAACACACATATATATATACACACGGATACGTATGTATACTCAGGTACCCTTCAATCATTCTCAACAGTAGTGCTTTCTTGGACAATTTGCTTCGTGGGTTTCGTCTCTCTCTCTCTCTCTCCCTCCCTCTAAAACATTTCTGATTCTCTCTCTAAAACATTGCTGGTGTTCCGGCGTCAGAAAAGGAAGTGAAAGAGTAGAAGAAATCAATTCCTCTGCTTATACGAAATTGTTGTTTTAAGTGTTCATTTTCATCTATCGCTAACGTGTTAATTTATTTATCACTACAGCAATTTCTAACCCCACCTAGACAGAATTTTCCTCTCTCTCTCTCTCTCTCTCTGTCTCTCTCTTTCTTAATCTTTTTTGGCAGTTATCCATCTTCTCCATCTTTCTCATGAGGTATCTCTCTCTGCCTCTCTCCGGTTTTCAGAATTTGACCATTTTCCGTTCACTGTATAATTGAGGTGGATTATCGTAGAATCTTCGTCTTTATTAATTCTTTTTTTTGGCTTTAAGAAAAGGGTATGGGTGCAAAACTCTAAATTGGGTTGGTTTTATTGTAAGTTATAATTCTTGTGCTATTATTAATGCTCTGACTTATTCTTTTATTTTTCTGTTGTTTGTGTGATTTTAGGCAGTCTGTCAATTTCTAGTTGTTGTAATCTAATCTCGGGTTTGGGTTGACCAAGAATCAAAGTATATTATTTGAGTTGATCTTTACTATTTTGTTTTCAATCGATCCATATTCTATTTGAGAATCACAAGAACTGAATTTTAGTTGATCAGCAGCTGAGCATTTTGGGATAATTCTTAGCGTTTTAAATTTTGGTTAAGTTTATGTATGTACTTTAGTTTCCTGTTTAATGGTATATTCTAGTTGTGATCATTTCTTTATTTGACATGCCTTGGTGTGGGGGTGGGGTTCACTGTATTTCTCAACTTCTTAACTAAATATTTGATTAGTTAAATTTTTTGGTTATTTCTTAATTTCGTATGCATGTGGGAAGTTGTTGTCTCGATGTATTGTGGAAGTAGGTAATTGAGTTTGTTGTGTATGCAAATGCCTTTTTGTGTGCGTTGATGTTTGATTTTTTTTATCCTTTGTCTTTGAAATGATTACTTTTTTCTTTTAAATTTTGAACTTGATAATTTCTTATTATTGTGTTTCATTTGCTGTTTTCCGTGGTTAATTCATGGTGGTTCTGCACTCTGGATGGCATTTTAGATTTTCTCATCCTCTTCTTCGATCACAGTTTACTTGGTCGAGGATGATCATATATTTTAAATTCGTTATTTATAAAACAGTTTTCTGTAAGTAGTTTTTCAATGTAGATCAATTAGTTTGCTCTTTGCAGATGTTGCTTAAGCATTCCTTTTGGCCAATATGTATAATTGTATCTGTTGACGAACTTTCTTACACGTGTTGCACTTGCAGGAATTGATTCAATGGAGCAACCTTTGGGTGATTCCATTTCTAGAAATTTTGAAGGTTCCCCTTTACATCACAACTTATGAGTTATCAAATACTTAGATAATTAGTACATCAAAGCACATTGTCATGTGATCTTTTGAGAAATATATTCCCCTATGACTTGATTATTTTACCCTTTTTTGTAGGTCCATCTAAAATTTCATTTACTGACATCCCGGTGAAAGAGAGAGGTGCATGGGGAAACCCTCTTGGAACTGACGCACATCATACATCAAGTGGCACTAGCTTGTTTTCTAGCTCATTGCCCGTCCTACCGCATGAGAAGCGTAATTATGAGCAATGAGTTTTTTCCAAATAGATGTGTTTTCTGGTTACTTCAAAATGATTTCTTAATTATTTCCTTTCACATGCAGTAAATTTTAATGAGTCTGATCAAAGTGGTCAATCAGTTGGTGATGGCTTCCCCAAAATAAAGAAAACGTATTTAGAAGATGAAAATAAGGACCCACTTGAAGATATTGAACCAAGTCTAATAGGAAGCTTTCTTCCTGGTGATGAAGATGAGCTCTTAGCTGGCCTTATGGATGATTTTGATCTTAAAGGGTTGCCTACTCAGCTCGAGGACTTGGACGATGATTTCTTTGGAAGTGGAGGGGGAATAGAAATAGAGCCGGAGCTTCATGAGAATCTCGGGAATGGTGTGTTGAGGTTAAGTACATCAGATGGTATTAGTGGGAGCAGCATTGTTCATTTTGGGTTTACAAATAGTATCGGGGCTGTTAGCGGCGAACACCCATATGGAGAGCATCCTTCAAGGACATTATTTGTTCGGAATATCAATAGTAACGTAGAGGACTCTGAACTGAGGTCTCTCTTTGAGGTATAAATCATTAAACCGATTCCTAATTAGTATTTCTTTGCATCTGTCAGCATCTATCATTCTTTGGCAGCTCACAAACCCTAGTTAGTATTCTCACCCCTATTTTCCTTTTTGCCAGTTACCCTATTTATAATATAACTTCGTTTGTTTTGCTCGATAGTTTATGATACTTGAAGCTAAATGTCTACTGCTTATTTTCCCTTTTTATTTATTTGTTATATTTGAGATTTTTTTTTTTTTTAGTGTGTATCAATTTGGATGATAAGCATGCTACATGTTATTTCAGTTCCAAAAACTTCAGTTTTTGGACTAAATTCTGGGAACTAAACGATATATTGTATGCGAGCTTGAAAGCACTGTGTTGGTCTACCGATAGTGAGAGCAATTGTCCAAAATAAATATGATAATTATCATCTGCAATTATGTTCAATTGAGTTAATTTTCTCAGTTGTTCGGCTTGATATCAAGTACTTAAAAAGTCATCTATTGGTAGATTAAATGGTGAATTGTCAAAAGACATTGAATACATAAAATACATTAAAAGGTCAAAATAGAATACTAAATTTATCGGTGTTGATTAATGTTAGGTGAAATATTCATTAATTTGGAACTTTTATGAGATGGTCTCATGGTATATTTCCTAATTGATATTTAACATGAAAGTCATTTAATGCGACAATTTTTTATGAATGGACTCTAGGTAGTATCTGAATCACACACTTTAGGCAACAATATTAGCCATTATTTTCGATACCTTCTCATGCAAATATGAGAAGTTATATCCTGATAGCATTTTTCTCGAGGTTGCACTGCCATGTCAGTGTGTTGTGTTTATAAACTTCTGCAGTTTCACATTAATCTGATGCTGAGTTGCATGACATGCTATTATTGTTAGAACCACCAATCAAAAATTATGTACCGACAGGGTGAATGTTGGTTTTACTTTTCTATATAAACTTTTTGCGGCGTAGGCATCCTCCTAGTTGTACTGCCTAAGTGTGTAAGATTCTGCAGATGCATTGTTCCTCTCGAGTTCAGTTGATGATGTGTTTTTTTATTACTCTTTTTATGTTTACCCGGTGAATATGTCACACCGAAAACGAAAAAATAATTGTTAAATTTTGGATTCAAAGACAATAATTTTTAAATTTTGGATTCAAGTTACTAAATAACTTGCTGATATGAAGGATGACGTGTTGCTGCCAACTTAAAAATTAGACTTAGATATGTCCTAATGTACTTGGTGTCAGCTAATCTTCATCCAAGCTTTGTCGACCTAGAATTATTGGATTGGGATGGTAAACATGCCGATTTAGCTCCAATATTATGATTTTTGGTAGTATATTTATTTTTTTATTCTGTTTTTATTCATTTTCCCTCTTTTCATGAGTTATTAGTACTATCTATTCCTTTTTTAGGGACGCGAAAGTATCTGTTATTGATATTCGAATGCAAATACGAATTTATACATAACTATATTTTCTATTTCTTCCTAATAGCAATTTGGAGATATCAGAACTCTCTATACCGCATGTAAGCACAGAGGGTTTGTGATGATATCTTACTATGATATCAGAGCTGCTCGCACGGCAATGCGCGCATTGCAAAACAAGCCCTTAAGACGAAGAAAACTTGATATTCATTTTTCGATTCCCAAGGTTTGAACCGAGATATCCCTTCTTTAATAATATGACACTGCTGAAAAGATGAGCACCTATTTTATTATTATTTCTTGCTACATCCAGGATAATCCATCTGATAAAGATGTTAACCAAGGAACTCTTGTGGTCTTTAATTTGGATGCATCAGTGTCCAATGATGACCTCCGCCTAATCTTTGGGGCTTATGGAGAAGTTAAAGAGGTGAGAATTTCTTACACTGATCTGGCTGTCATTGTTTTTTCTGTTGCATTTATTTATAGTGGCTTCCCTAGGAATTCCTCATCTTCTGTTGGCTGAGATGCATTAGTTTTCCTTTTTATAAAATATAGATCAGGGAAACACCCCACAAACGACATCACAAGTTCATCGAGTTTTATGATGTTAGAGCTGCAGATGCAGCTCTCAAGGCTTTAAATAGAAGTGACATTGCTGGGAAGCGTATAAAACTTGAACCTAGCCGCCCTGGAGGAGCCCGTCGGAGGTATATTTCGTATTTTAAATGCTGATAGGAGTGTATCTCTTTTAATATGTCGTTTTTCTCTTTTTTGTGGACAGTTAACTACACATAACCTCTTGTCAATGCCCTTGTTTTTTACTTGTTTGGTAATTTACATGCATAAAAAATGGCACGCAGTCAACTTCCACGTGTTGCTCTTCTCTTAAATAAAATATACCTGTGATAAGAGGAAGTATCGTAAATTAGTCCCTTCGTTTATATTTTAATTAAAAATGTGAAAATCATTAAATTGCTGATGCATTTACCTCTGCTGAAGCTCAATATCTGACTGGAAAAGAATGCTTTACAAGGAATCTACTTCACAATATTTGTTTTTCTGTTTTTCGTTTTTGGTTGTCTGTCTGTTATTCTGGGAAGAGAGAAGGTGTGCGTGAAACTGCAAACATATTAGGTAACATTAAGAGAAATCTTGAGTACTTTGAGCAACAATGCTGCTTAGGTGAATGGTAGATTTTTTTAGAGGATTTTAGCATTGTTGAGCTTCCAAAATTACTGGGTATTGAACATACTTGTCTTAGTAATGCAATCTCGATATGTGGTTTGACTTTTTGGATGTTGGTAGCTTGGATTAATCAAAATTTTGCTCTAGTCGTGCCATCATTTTTAGGGATCTTGATGGAAAAATTAGCTCCCATGTCCTTGGACTGTTTGCCCTAAAAATCTGCAATTTTAAATCAAGTTGATATATCACTTGCTCCTGTTGGTTTATCTTTTTTTTTTCCTGGTCAATTTGGTATCATCTTTATGTCACACTTTGTTTCATTTAGATGGTTATTTAATTGCAAGTCGTGTGCTAGTTGAAAGAGCAAACAATGAGTTGTTTGTGCTTCTTGTATAGCTTAATGCTGCAACTGAATCAAGAGCAAGAACAAGATGGTGAAGCTCTGCCTTTCCACCATCTAGTTGGTTCACCTGTAGCCAACTCTCCTCCAGGTACGTGGATGGATGATCTACATTAAGAAAGCTGTCACTTGCTAATTGTATACCTATAATCATGGCACCAATGTTTGTACTTGCAGGTAGTTGGGCAAATTTTGGGAGTCCAGTTGATCACAACTCATTTCCTGATTATAGTCGGTCACCTGTTTTAGGGAACCTCAGCCCTGTTGGAAGTAACCGCTTGCCTGGGTTGGCCTCTATCCTTCCATCCCAGGTTTCAAATCCTGTGAAGATTGCACCAATTGGTAAAGACCCTGTACGGATAGGCCATGTGAACCAGGTAATTACTGAGGCTAATGCAGCACAAGGAGTGGCTTATCAGCAGCATTATACCATACCTGATTCTAAGTTCAGTTCAAGTCCTGGACCCGTGTCATCATATGGTGACTCCAAGTCATCTAGCATTGGGACGCTCTCTGGTCCTCAGTTTCTATGGGGAAGCCCTACTATTCACTCCAGGTACATTTGGTTCTAGTACTGGACTGCACTTTAGAGGATAAAAAATGACATTTTAAATTTTAGTTCTTTAATCCTGCACAGCAGTGTCCAATCCAACATGCCAAATGTGCCATCAGAGCGCATGAACTCTGCTTGGTCATCATCATTGAAGGGACCTATGTTTTCACCCAGTGGACAAAGAACTGGTTATCCTTATCACAGCGGGCATGGCTCATTTCTGGGTTCACATCATGTTGGATCCGCTCCATCTGGTATTCAACTAGAAAGGAATTTTGGTTTTTTTCCAGAGTCACCAGAATCATCCCACACCAATCGAGCTGCATTTGGTGCCACAAATTTAGGTCGCAACAATGGGAATCATGCAATGAATATGATTGCCCAAGGGGCACTTAACATGGGCATTGCTTATACAGAAAATTTTTCTGAAGGTGGTTCTCCAAGTTCTAGGATGATGCCAATGTCCAGAAATTCTCCCATATTTTTTGGAACTGGTTCTTATGGAGGCATGGGAGCAACCAGCAACGATGGATTGATTGATCGCTATCGAAATAGAAGGGTTGACAGTGGAAGCCAGGTGGAAGACAGAAGGCAGTATCAACTTGATTTGGAAAAGATCGTCAGTGGGGAAGATAGTAGGACTACTTTGATGATTAAAAATATCCCCAACAAGTATGAACTGACAACAATTTAAATATCCATTTTGTTTTGAAACTGCAGAATAATGCTTCATTTTAATTTTCCTTGTTTGAAGGTACACCTCGAAGATGCTACTTGCCGCTATTGATGAAACTCACAAGGGCACATATGATTTCCTCTATCTGCCAATTGATTTTAAGGTGAGTTACCGTGGAGTGAAATTATATAACTTTGCGCTAAACTCAATGCCCTTGCTAATTTATATTTCCTCCTGCCCAGAATAAGTGCAATGTGGGGTATGCTTTCATCAACATGGTGTCTCCTTCACATATAATCACCTTCCATGAGGTTTGAGTTTCTTTCCTTTGTCCCTTCCTTGGGGTCATCTGTACTAAATATCACCGCAGGATACTAAGGGGGTGTTTGACACCCATTATTTTGAAGAATGAGTTTTTGAATAGTGATTGATGTAAAGAATGTGTGGTTAAAAAGTAAGAAGAATTTTTGGGTTTATGTGTAATATTATTTTATTTGGAAAATGTGTGGTTAGAAATGAGTACTGTAGAAAAATGAGAATAAGGTTAAAAAGTAAAAAGAATTTTTGGGTTTATGTGTAATATTATTTTATTTGGAGAATGTGTGGTTAAAAATGAGTACTGTAGAAAAATGAGAATGAGATAAAAAATGGGTGTCAAACGGGGTCTAAAATATGTGAGCAACTAATATTAAAGCTCGGAAACATTTTACAATTGTTATGCTCTAATCACCCTCGGAAACCACGTAATCATAGATTTTGTTTCTTGAAAAATCTGAAAATCTGTTCAGTGACAAATGGATTTGTCTCATGTAAATCTCTGCAGGCATTTAATGGGAAGAAATGGGAAAAGTTCAATAGTGAAAAGATTGCTTCTTTGACATATGCGAGAATCCAGGGACAGACTGCTCTTATTTCACATTTTCAGAATTCAAGTTTAATGAATGAAGACAAACGGTGCCGACCAATTCTCTTCCAGTCAGAGGGCCAAGGGATTGATGATCTGGTATGTAACACAAGTCACAACCTTTTCCTCACATCTTGACTAAATGACCCTGAGATCTCTCATTTTCTAACATAGTTAATGTAAAGTGAGATGAAATTTGTACTTGCTATAATATAGATATTTCTGTGGACACATTCTGATTTGAAGGATTTTTTGGTCTCAGGAACCGAGACACACCAGTAATTTGAACATCTTTATACGTCAGCCGGATGGATCTTATGTTGGGGATTTTCTGGACAGCCCAAAGAGCAATCCAGATGAGTAGCCTGAGAAAAGTCGTCCACTCCCTTAAATTGGATTACTCCAAACAAGAATTGGTGGGCAGTAAGTGTTAACTTTTGTACAGCTTTTATGTGTATTACCGGTGGACTGGAACGTACATATGAATTATTTATTTACTAGAGTGTCCGCTTTTCAATTATGGATACTCCGTATTATCTCGGCAAAAAATATTTGACAGGTCCAGTTCTTGTGACTGCTTAGCAGTCATACTAAATGTATAGTAGTTTAAGGAGCTGGGGGAGGGTCAGAATTATGTGTAGAATGGCCCCGCAGGTTGTCTGTCCTGTGGCCTTGTACACAGGAAACTGTGTATTTGTTATTTGGAAGACATTTTTTAGTCCTCACATTCTCTCTCTAACACTAGCGAAATTTGCTCGTTTATACAAGATGTGCGCTAGCTACGAGTGAAGCTTCCTACATTTTGTGCATCTTGTCGGAGATTCATGTTCACGCATGTTTGAGACAAAAATGGTGGGAAATTTTCTGAAAATACGCTAGCACGAGAAGATTCATAGTGAACTTCCACACAAAAGAATAACACGATGATCTAATCAACAATAGACTGGATTCAGCCATTTTTACTTCGTTGTAAATTGCACAATAAGAGAAGCTGTTCGTGTAACGGACTGGGTAAGCGTCCAGTTTTAGGAACCTCAATGGTTCTTCAATACGATACACAAGAATCTTAACTACTATAATCGTTTATTTAGTTAATAAAGAAACTCAAAATCATGAAATCCCACAAAATGGTAACCTCCGCTAAAGGTCACACCTTTCCCATTATGCCTGAATCCTCTTATAATCATCAGATCTGGAGGGCATCGGCTATGGATCCCGCAAGACTCAAAACTTCGAAAGGATCTTTCTTGCCTATGGCTTTCACAGTATGTGGGCATGAATCCGTCGTCCAAAAGTAGGTGAATGCCTTCTCTGCACCTTTTCAATGTAATATACATACATAAAAAATCACTGAAAAATTGGGGGGAAAAAAAGAGTGCCATAAACAGTTAAAAGCAAAAAATTACCATCATTCTTGTGAACAAACCGCTCCCATGACCTGTTTGGAAAAACAGCATGGGTGACATAGGCACTCACTTTTGCTGCACCATGAGCTGCCAATACTTTCTGAAACAGCCAAGAGTTAAATACAAGACACAAGAAACAGAAACAGAAACAGAAACATTTTAACCATGCACAAACCCAAGGATTAGATAAATTTTGAAATTGATCATGATGGTATGGGCTGCTGAATGCAAATCCAAATTCTCATCACACTATTGCCTTCGAGGTAGAACTATAAATACACTGTGCATTTATAACAGGTGTGAACAAGTCCTCGACCAGGTTTCCCGTTTGGCATGTAATTAATGGTCATTACCATTTATCATATCCACGTGATCACATGCTGTCTTCATGGATTTTCACAGTTTTAACAGGACAAGCAACTTTTCTTTTAGTTTTTATTGCCATATCGTTTGTATGGTTGGGTTAAGGTGGGGGCGGAAAGGTGCAAATACAGTTTCTGTTAGACAAAGTTGGTGGAATGTATCAAATAAATCAATTGGACCCTCTTTACTCTGTGATAGCTTTAGCAATCTTTTCCCTTGGACTCGAAAGCCTAGAAGTTCACACGAAGAAATTAACAAATGAAACATGACAAACAGATACAGCTAAATTGAGAATGAAGGAATTAAAGCCCACTATGCAACTATTCATACCATGCACAAGACGAACAAGACCATGATAACTGCAAAACGAAGAAATCTGATCATTCCAATTTTACTTTGCATAAAAACTAGCTAATCTAAATTTGCAGAAGATGTGCAGAGATTGACTTCTGCAGACAAATTATATCTGACAAATAAAAGTTGTTCAAATTCATAGATCTTGCAAATTTAAAGAGGGATAAAGACAGGAAGGAACACCTGGCATTCAATTAGGGTTCCACCAGATTGCACCAAGTCATCGACAATGACAACATGACAACCAGCACAATCACCCTCTTTTAACCTAACTATTCTTTTGTCCCCTTCACGAACTTTTGTGCAAACCACCTGTCAATGGATGGTATCAGATATCTGACAAAAAATATATAAAGCACAAGATAATAGCACATAAAAAATTATAAAAACTAACCATGGGAAAATGATCCAATAGCTTGTGGAATCGTTTCCAAGCTCCATCATCTGGAAATGCAATAACTATCTGGGAGAATAAATTTAGGAAACTAAGACACATTAGTATTTGGCTATAAAATCATAAGCAACTTTGAGAAAAAATTGTTAACATCGTCATAGAGCAAAAATACTCACCTTATCAGATCCCGGAAGTTGGTGAAGGCGTTGCTTCAAGAGTGGGATACCAGTCTCGAACAAAGGCAAAAGAGTGTCCCCAAAATAAAATCTTTCCTGTACAAAAAAATGATACAAGTAAAAGCAGGAACAAGTTGACAAAAAACTCTTAAGAGGAAGCCTAAACAAATTTCCACAAATAACATGGGCTATTAGAAAATGCATTCATGGGGTCGATACCAAAGGATAGAATTGGAGTTTGATTTTGATGTAAATTAGAAAACAGAAGAACCAATGAGCTTTTAATTACCCAGACGCTTAACACTAATCAGCGTGTTACACTGAAGGAGTATTAGATTGTTCCATTAGAACAATAACACAATTAAATTGACAGTGTTCATCGGGGAATAAGAAAGTGCACCTTGCCCCAAGTCCAAGGTAAATACTGTTCTTCGTTATTTTTGAAGGTGTTGTAGGACATATATCTGTATGTTAATCAACTAATTTTCACATTATTTAGCTAACAATTTGGGACTAAATCAGTAACCATACAAGTACACTTCAGCTGAAAGTTCAAACTTAAGTACTATTTCTACACCATAATTCCATGACCTCACACTTTCTTTAGTCCTTGTTTCTTTAGTAAAAAGAGCATTAGTGTTAATCTAACTATTAAAACATAAAATCTTGTGAACCTAATACAGCCCTAGGTGTTGTTCACAACATCACAACACCAGAAAAGAACTGAAATTCAATAAAAAATAGTAAATAAAATGTATAGATCCAACAAGTAACTTCTCAACCGAGCAATATAAATGGAGAAATACTACGAATGTAAGAGAAACTAACCTGCAAAGCATGTATATCATAGACAACTAAACTGGTTGGACCACCCCTTGATATAGGAACACTTGACAGCATTCTAGCCAAGGTATATGCGGTTGCAACATCCCCTTCCTCTTCCATTCTTTCAAATGAGCCAGTTGGAAAGAAAGGCAACACCAAAGTAAATGAGGCAGTGAACAGCCTTGGAAGTGCATAAATTACAGAAAGCTGTTCAAATATGACCGCAGGTGAGCTGAAAGATGCTAGAAAGGCAACATGTTGTCCTCGGATATCTTGTGCATTGTTAATGAAAAGATTTGGAAACCCATCATCAAAACTCCTGTTATATACAACAATCCTCATCATCAGACAAATTATCAACATCAATAATAATCATTGCAGGCAGTCTACAATTCTCTTAACAAAATGATTGAGATAAGATAAGCATAGATGACAAAGAATTGCCACTAAAATGTGAGTTAAAAGGATTGAGAGGAAAGATAAGGGAATCAATTGTTATTAAACCCAATAATCATATCTTAGTCAATGTAAAAGCAACCAGACTTTAGTCAATTACGCTTCACAACAAACATTGTTTCAATATACTTCAAGAAATTGGTGCTCACCATGATCTTTTCCCAACAGCAAACTATGAAAATTTAACTTCAAGAAAATCATATATTACTATTATATTTCTTTCCTCTGCAATCTACACATCTCCTTGAATATACAGCGCAAGTACTCCAGCACAAAGCAGTATGCATAAACAAGCTGCCCCCTCTTTCACGGACCAGAAAAAAAAAAAGCAATTATCTTCTCCTAAGAAAGGGGGAAATGGGATTTGAGTTTGACTTCGTAATCTACAAACTTCTTGGGAGAAAAGTACAAACGGAATACATAAAGAACCACAAGTAAAATTCAGAAAATCCAATGTATGTTTCCATAGAAGTGAAGTAAGCAAATTTCAAGAATGACTAAAAACAATACACGAAGCTAAACAGGCCCACTTTATGGGATGAAAAGAGAAAGGACTGCAAACCCATAAACACAAAAACAAACATTTATACATATAATTTGAAGGGGTCACCTCCAGTTAATTGATTGTAACTGAATGAGGTCCGACTGAGCAGCGACTTTGCGTGCCAATTCTTCAGCTTCGACGCAGTGGAAAAGCAGGACTTGCTTCTTCTTTGGCTTCTCCATCTCTCTCTACCTTCTCCGTGTACTCAATTCAATTCTCAGAGTGCTGCGAATTTTTAGGGTCTTGGTCTTTCTGTAGCAAGACCCACGCCAAGCCTGGGCCTTTCACTCTTTTTCTTTTTTAAAATGGCGAATTTTCTTAAAAGTTTTTCTCCTCTCGTTAAAAATGAGAGAATTGTCTTGTTTCCCATTTTATTAGTCCATATTCAATGGCGGTCCGGATCCATTTTTAACAAACATAATTGATAAAAGTTGATAGATTTTACGTGGTTAAAAAGTATAATTAAAAATAAAATTAACATAAACCCCGATTTAATTTTGCTACAAGAAAGAGTTAGAAAAAGTACTCAATTTGATCGATCCCATTTCATAAAATCCATTTTTCTTATAGAATTTTTGGTATTTATATTTTTTATTTACTTTTCAATTGTATATTTTATCATTTTTATTAAAATTTGATTTTTATCGAAGGCAAATAGGGACTTTTTTAAGAAAAATTGCAGCTACGGTATCAAATCTTTCGATTTTAAGTAGATTTTGTCTAAACATTCATTTTGTTGCACACACGGTATCAAACCTTCAAAAACTCGTACTTGGAGTTCAAATGAATTATTTATATTAGTTTAATTGTTAGTTGACTTAAGAAATTGATTTTGACCAATTTTAAAGAGACAAAATGGTAACTTTGAATTTTAAAAAAGGAAAATGCTATTTGTACAACTGAGGTTGACAACTTCTCACATGTGTGCAGGGTCCGCATGTTTAAAAATGTTTAATAAATCGAGGTGCCCCCATGTGAATGATTGTCAACCTCGATTGTACAACTAGCATGATCAGTGGGCTGGCTTTTCAACTCTCACAAAGCAAGGGAAGGCCCACTTGGGCCGCTAGCGGACATTGGATGGAAAAACAACATTTCGGCTGTCAATTGCAATTGATGGAACCACCCCGATCGCTGCTTTGGGGATCGAATTAAAAGGCAACTAAGTAGCAATTGGATCAATTAATTGTGTACCCACAATCGTTTGAGTACGAATATGAGTTCTTGCTCGTGAATTTGTGGATTGAACAATGGGAAAACCATCAATGGATTGGAAATAAGAGTCCATGTTCGCACACGTCTGGATGCGAAATCCCAGAAAATTCATTGATGTTTTGGCCATATTTTGTTGAATCATCACCAACATATTGAGAGCATGTGGTGTAAGAGTCGACCGATGGTGGTCCGAGAGGGTGAGTGTGGCCGTAAGTTGGGTTTCCGCCACCATAGATCACATTGACTTGGAAATTTTTGATGGGAGTAAATTAATTTTTTGATTGGTTTGATATTGATTTTGTGATTTGGGATGATGAAATTTATGATAAGATGGCGAGTTTTGTGGTGGAGGCGGCGCGACGGCAGGGATTGTGGTGGTCGAGGGTTAATTTGGGGTGCGGTGTGAATGAGATGGTGAACAATACTTTTTTTGGGTGGGGTTGGGGTTGGCTTTTTTATTTTTATTTTTTGTTTTATTTTAATGCAAAGTTACTATTTTGCCCATTTAAAATTGGTCAAAATCAATTTCTTATGTCAACTAACAGTTAAACTAACAAAAATCGTCCATTTCGACTCTAGCTGCGAGATTTTGAAAGGTTCGATGAGTACAACATAATGAAGATTTAGACAAAGTTTGCTTAAAATCTAGAGATTTTGTACCGTGACTGCAATTTTTCCTTTATTTTACGACTGTTTAAAACCTCTAAACTACCTTGTGGTAACTTGATACTATACTATCAGACACCTTTATTATTACATTCCATGCAGAGATAAAAATTACCAGTCTCTATCCCCTCTCACATCAGCAGCTACAGGGACACAATTTGCTTGTGAGTTATCCAAAACCCAATTATCTCGTCTGAATCATCACTTTCTGGATTTGAAGTTACACAACGACTTCTCTCTACTTCTGGTAAGTTCCGGGCTCTGATCAGCAACCCCCGCCCCCTCACCCCACCTACCCCCACGAAGGAAAATTAATGAGAAAGAAATACTGGAATTTTGGGTAGTATAAAACAAGAACATCCGAATTTATATTTCGATGTTTTTAACCACTTTATGTATCTCTCTTTCACATACAGGCAGAGGCATGTAATTGCCTTTTTTTATGGGGGTGGGCAGGCTAATTGCTTTCCAAATTATGTTCTTTGATGATTTTTAAGTTCAGATTTATCATATCATCAATATATGTTAATCCTGTATTCCTGATTTTTGTGGTCTAGTGTATATGAGGAACCTCTTGTTAACATGTATAAAAGTTGATCAAAAGTGATATCTAGTTACAGTATGGATTCCTAACATTTTGGGCTGTGTCTTCGCTTGGGATTAATGTTATTTTGCAATATTCAGCGCGGTTATTTTTCTCTTCTGTTCAATGACAAAAATCAACAAGCTTTGAATATTTTAAACACAGATTACTCTGATTTTGTCAATCATACTGATTTTATTTGTAGAGTTGCATTGTCTTTTATCGGTTTTTTTTGGAATTGGAGATGATGTTACTTGGAGAATTAAGGAAGTTTGATTGGGTTAAGTGGAAGAGCACATCTATGGTTTTGTGTGATTGATGGTGTCTTATAAGATTGAACTGAGAATTCTATCAAATCAGCTATTGTAGTCTTTAATGACACTGACACCATCTACAAAAATGAAAGTATTTGAGTATTTATGAAATGACAATTTTATGAAGGATCAGGATAAATCTATGAGAGGTAGAATAAGAGATGAGCACATATGTGAGTGGTTATGATAGCATTCATTGAAGAAATTTTGCCCAGACTAGATTGAAATGGTTTGGTAAATTCAAAGATGGCCGCTGGACACAGCAGTTAAGAAGATTGATAGAATGGGTATTGATGGTACACCTAGAGGAAGAGGTCTGCCTAAACTCCTATGGAATATGATAGTTTAAAGGATTTGATTGGGAGTTTAATTTTGAAAATGGAACTTGATTGAGCAGAATAGTAGATGAAGACCCGCATATGACCCCAATCTCTGGTAAGTTTATTTTTGTGGAAAATTGCCTATAAGAAATATACTCTGTTTTGTAACACGGTGCAAATGATCTTGAATACCTTTTTCCTGTAACAACATATGTGCATGACTACAAACATAAATGATGGAACTGACAATGACTTAATCAATATCCGTAATATGGAGCTGTATATAACCAGATTGTGCTTAAATAAGAGCTTTAAATTGAATATTTGACTATGATTTTAATATAATCAACACGTCCTAAAAGTAAATATTTAATGTAGGAGGCGAGGGCCTAAGACCTGATATGTTATATAGATATGTAAAGACAAAAACATTCTGTTTTTCTTTTGCTCCAATGCTTAGCAAGTCCATTTGTGCAAAAGTTTGCTAATTTTGTGCTGTATATGGTGAGGTGAAAGGGTAAGAAGGACTAGATTTGCACAACTATGTTTTTCTTTGTCATACATTCTGAGTTTAATTGGGGGCCAGATGCTTTGCCTGTAATTCATCCGTTTTTTATTCCTTGTTTCCAGCTCCATTATAGTTAATGCCTTGGGGCTTTCAGGTAAACCTTCTTACTCCTTACTGTTAAAAGGAAGAGCAATGAGCTTTGCAACTAAGAATTATCCCCGATAAAGGAGCAATTATATGATGAAAGAAGAGAATAAAAAACATCAAGTTTTCAGAGATGTCATGCTGGGTGGCGAGTTATGGACAGATGGGCTAATTTGTGCTTTTGAATTTATCGGAGGCTGTAGGAATACCTGCGGTTCAAGGTCTAAGTTAGATATACAGTCTTCGCAACCAAATATTGTTACGACACTGAAGAAGACCGTATCTAAATGCGAAACAACTGATTGTTTGCCCCAATACTTCAGTGAAAGCAATTTCAAAGAACCATCTCTCATAGAGTCAGGAGCCACTGACAGTGACATGCTGAATGGCGGTTTTTATTATCAGAATTACCATTTAGGCTGCTTTCATCCTCCGGACAGATCTCCTGGCAATTGCTGGATACCTATAGGCTGGGCCAGAATTTCTGACCTACTTCAGAAGGTTCAGGTCAATGCTGTTTGGGACTTGCAACATTTTGACTTCACAGATGAGGAAGATGACATGACTGTTGCAGATGTTGCAGCTCCATATCGGGAACGCCCCACAGGACCAACTTGGTGGTGTCATGTGGATGTATGTCATCCATTTATCAGTACATGGCTGAGCAATGCTCAGTGGTTACACCCTGCAATAAGCATAGCCTTGAGAGATGAAAGTAAGCTGATCAGTGAGCGTATGAAGCACCTCTTATATGAGGTACTGATTATAATGTGTTTGATGGCTACTATTTAACTTTAAAATGGAGTTTTTTTTTTAAACCTAGATAGAACTGAGACGTCGTCACCATTGGAAGTGGATTCAGAACTTTCTTTTCGCGTGCAGTATTGTTTGTTTGAAAATATTCCCCTTTTTCATTTTTGAAGAGGTCGGTGATGGGAGTTAGAAAGGGGTGGCAGGAGTATTAAGGTTTTGAAAGATGGTAACAAGATACAAGTTTATACTATGTTATGCTGTAAATTAGAAAGTGCTACAGATGGAATTGAAGCATGGGAAAACGAGTTGTCCTCTGAGAATTAAGTCGGATAGGAACGTTGGTATGTTGGTTATTCTTGGTTGACAATGTACACTTCGAATTGTTGATTAATCTTCAGAGATGGCTTAGAACCAATAGTTCATTATCTAATGGATCTTTCCTTTCTAATACTCTATCCGAGAGTTATCCGTATTTATCAAATCTGTTCCTATCTAATGGAATGCTATGGGATCAAATGACAAAGACATTGTTGAGAAAAAGATGGCTTTTCTCGGATGAAATGAAAATTGGATTCATGTTGCAGGAGAATTCTTCAATCTNCTCTATCCGAGAGTTATCAGTATTTATCAAATCTGTTCCTATCTAACGGAACGCTATTGGATCAAATGACAAAGACATTGTAGAGAAAAAGATGGCTTTTCTCGGATGAAATGAAAATTGGATTCATGTTGCAGGAGAATTCTTCAATCTTCTTAGTTTTTGAAAATCTTTATTAAAATAATTTGTATATCGATTGACATAGGCAGGGTTATGTCTACATATTGGTGCATGCATCCTTTGGCCTCAAATGTTACCTGACAATGTCCTGTATTTACGTACTTAGAAGTAGTTGTCATGTTAGAAACATTAGATTTTTAGGAGAGGAGAGCTTAGGAAGATTCCCCCACTCCCCACAGGTTTTTGAGATGAAAGGAGAAAAGATGCGAACATTTATGTTGTTGAAGACAGGAGAATAGTAGTAGTGATGGAAAGTCCAAAGCTTATGAATAACACTGAATAATTTACAAAAAATAAGTTAATAGGTAACTAACCAGGATAAAGAGTGTAAGGAGCAAGATAAGGTCTAGCAGAATTTATCTTCTCTTTATTTGTTTCTATTTTGGAGTGACGTGGGGGTTTACATAGAGCAGAGGATATTGCATTTTCGATCTCCTTGTAGAGTCCTGCACTTGTGTGCTCTAGAGGAAATTTATTTTTGGCCATTTCACGAGTTATTATTATGTTGATTATGGTGAATACCAAAATATGCACCTTCCACTAGGCTGCTGACTATAATCCTTAGAACAAGTACTCTGCCTTTGACCAGATTTTCTGGAAAAATAGAAGAACTCATTTCCTTTTGTTTGTTTTCAACAAATAGATGCCTGTTAGAAGAGAATTGCATTTGTGAACAGGTTCCGGTGAGGGTTGCTGGTGGACTATTGTTTGAGCTATTAGGCCAGTCAGTGGGTGATCCTGTTGTTGAAGATGATATCCCTGTCGTTATACGATCTTGGCAAGCACAAAACTTTTTGTTGACAGCATTGCATACTAAAGGGTCGTCATCAAACATTAATGTGTTAGGTGTCTCAGAAGTCCAGGTTGGTCAATTATTAGATACAGCGTAGCTACAAACATACTTCTCTTTTTTTTTTAATAAATCAATGAGTTAAATGTTTAAATTTGGTTTGCTTCATTTTTTGATGTAGTAATTAGTGTTCTGTTCGAATCAGGAACTGCTCGCTGCTGGAGGTAGTAATCTACCACGGACAAGTCATGAAGTTATAGCCCTTCTAGCTTGTCGCCTTGCGCGCTGGGATGATAGGTGAGATTTTTTCTCTACTGTCTTTGCTTATTTTAACTAATTAAGATGGTCTGTTTATGCTGGACCTAAGATACAGCATCTCTAAATCTTCAAATAAATGAGAAATTTCATTTAGCTTAAGGTTTCCCATGTTTAGTGGGAAAGAGGCGTAGTTTGTTGTCGCTAGTTTAAAATTGCTCAAAATCAAACTACCTATATCCTCAGAAAGGATAAAAAAACTTTCTTCTAAATTCTTCTTCATGTTGAAGAAGTTATGCCGTCTGATATTCTTTCATTGTTGACCTCATTGAAAGCATATTTACTGACAAGTGAACGTTGTGTGGCATTGGTCAGAATATTTTTTTCATGTACCTGCTTATCATGTTTATGTTGAGAAGACATCTTTCTATGAGTTTATGATGAGCTTTCTTGAGAATGTATCACTGTCATAGTATGTTGGGTTTTTATGGTTCTAAAGCTCATATCAAGAGCTCTAATAAACAAGCATATTTGTATTGATGGAGAGGAAGTGAAGGAGTATCAAAAACATGAAGCTATATACCGGTTATTGAAGTAACCGGATATGAACAAAGGCTAAAATCATTTACTTTGCTCCAGGTTTGAACTCACAAAGAAGAAGAAATAATATCGACATTTTGAATAATATTCACTTCATAATTTTACATGAAACTTGGCTCTATATATAGCCAAACTTGTACACTTTGTATACCAACTATTCTATCAACTCTTACACATACCATACTTGACATTACACTAACTTGTAAAATACTCTATCTTTGTCTAACTTTATATCACTTCATAGTTAGACAAATATGTAACTAAATATTAACCAAAATACAATTAAAAACGTGACAACAAAATGTCACTACTCCAACATAGTACTTTTCTGTGGAGACATTATAATTTGAGTTGTCAACTCACTAACTATTGGAAAATTCTGGGTCCTTAAAGATCTTCACTTGATCAGAAATCCTTTTGGTATCTTCTCCAGATTTATCTTATTGTTTGTAATGTCGATGAAATTTATGTATGCCCCTTTCATGCATATGCTTTTATGAGTAGAGAGGGAGATGGTCGAAGGCAAGGAGGTAGGTAAGTGATATGCAGCTCTTATGAAGATTGAGGATAGAGATCCTGATAAAATGCCAAAAGTTGAAATAGATTTTCTTTATCAAATTTAGCTCATAAAGTTTGTGGAATTTAACTCCGAGCAAATGTTAACAACCCATATCAATTTTACTGATGTTGGTTGAATTAAGTATGAATACTAGGGGTCATGCTGTGATAAAATGATTTGATGGTGATGATTTGGTTCTAAAATTTACAGCATGCTGGTTATTTTTAATGCACTTTTCATCTCATTCCTTACTTCAGCAGCAGTAGCAGCTTACAGCACTTCTTTCGTAGGGGATTTTTTCCTCCTTTTCCTTGAATTATTACTTGCCTTGCCTTGTATTTTAGTTATATTCTATTCCTTTGTCTGCAAGTAGTTTCCTTTATCAAGATGCAATAGCTGCAATGCATCAGTTAGTAAGTGAAAATCTTGTGCTGGAGCTCCAACTTATGAACTGTGTCTATGCTTGAAATCCATACAGGTAATTGTTTCTATCTGTTTATTAATATACTCTATACATAATGTTCCCAGGTTGTTTCGCAAATACATATTTGGGGCGGCAGATGAAATCGAGTTGAAGTTTATGGACAGGTGACTTCTCCCTTTCTAGACTATGTCATTTTAAATAGAAAATTTCCACTTTACTGTGCTCAATTTTGTCAACTTACTAATCATTGTAAAAGTGTTCTTGATTTTCTGTAGGAGAACTCACGAGGACATGCATTTGTTTGGTATTATTTTGAACCATGAAATTAGAAGTCTATCAACTCAGGTAAACTTTTATGGTTGCTTTCCCGGGTGGGGAAACCCTGATTTCTTTGGATTCATATTAAATTGCTTCTTTTTCCTTTCCCATTTCTGATGGTCATGGATGAATCCATTAATTTCAGGAATAGATATCTACTTTGACACTGATGAAGCAGATTGGGATAATTAATCTGTTGATAAAAAATTTGGAAGATTATCAGAGAACTAATATCGATCATACACTACATTGATGCTTTTGAAATTCTGACACTGAAGGGTGGTCACTAAAGTTTAGTTATGGTTAGTTTGATCACATTATGAAAAGAAGAAAATAAAAAATAACTGATTGATTACCATTTGAAACAGAGATGCACTATCAGATACTGACTTCTTCAAGGTTTCCAACATTTGGGATCTTCATGAATCGCACAAAAACAAAAATAAATAATTGGATAAAGAGATTTCTCATGTGATTTAGTGTATGCGAGTTGTTTCAATATCATTTGTAAGTTCAACTATATTCTGCATTGTTCTTACTGATTGATTGCAGTAATAACAACCGAAACTTCTACAAAGGTTATATATTTTACCATTAAAAATCTTTAACCTTTCATTAGAAATCTTACAAATTGGAATTATTTGTCTCTGTGATGCTAATACCCTTCTTTTAGCTTTTAGCTTGGTTGTTTTGTATTTTTTTAACTTTATTTCTGACAAAGAATTCGACCATCTCCCTAGTTTTTTTGTTATTTTCTTTTTTTTATTTAAACAACTTTCTTTTCAATATCACGCGATGATTCTTTTTTAACAGAATACTTCTCATGCTACAATGTAAAAACAAATTGATGCTGACCTTTTTTCTTACAGGTTATAAGAGTCAAATGGTCTTTACATGCAAGGGAGGAGATCGTTTTTGAACTTCTGCAACATGTAAGGGGGAACACAGCAAGGAGCTTGCTTGAAGGAATAAGAAAGAGTACAAGGGCTATGATTCAAGAGCAAGAAGCTGTTCGTGGTCGCTTGTTTACAATACAGGATGTCATGCAGAGTACTGTTCGTGCTTGTTTACAGGTGCCATAAACTTCTCTGTACTCAAAGTAAAAAAGACAGTTTCTTGTGAAAGATATAGATGATATTGTTAAGTATACAGGTTTACTTGTTGGTTGTTTATTCCACAGTCTAGATAAAATTTTTATAAGGTGATGGAACAAAAGGTAATTTCCTGAATCCCTGGTCATTTTCGTATAACCTTTCCATGATGGTGCAGAAGATTAATGCACTTGTTTAGCTGCCAGGACGAGCAGTTGTTTTCTTATGTTTTAGAGTATCTAAATATAGCTTCACGTTGAACTGTTTAGAGAAGAATTGACTGTTTAGCAATATGGCTGCCCTGTATTGTTTAGAGAATGATTCAACTGATCACATGGAAAAGGTATCAGAAAATGGATGTACTGGTAGTTTCACATGAATCAGAAATGTACCTCGTAGTTATGAGTCCTAGCTTTATTACATCTAACTCTATAGCAGACCCTTTACGGCCATTATTGCAAAAATATCCTTTTACTCAAGCTTGAGATGGTAAAGTTCATTTTATACTCTAAAGTGCTACACAAATATTGATTCTAATATAGTCATTGAAATTTTGGAAGGAGGTGTTATTGCACTTCACCTACTATATACCTAGAATGTACTTGCTCTTATAAACATATTCTTATAGGTGGTCAAAGAAAAGTACACAAATTGTAACTATGCCAATTAAAGTGATCCACACTGACCAAAATACCCATGTTTCGAAAATTTCAAATCGTACCTTATATTCAACATTCTGTAACACTTCATGTTTCATAATTTGGGTACTTAAAATGTTGAACATGCCAAAAGATTATAAAAGGTTACTGCAGATTTCTTTAAACTTCTATTACACAAATTATTATCATTCATCTTAACCAAAACCTAACTCTATTAATCATTATAGAAAACTATCAAAATGGAAGTGCTCTGTTGGAATTATCGCATTTCATCTTCTCAAATTCAGAGTTTTAGAAGTGTGTTTTTGAGTCAAATACCTCTTAGACTTTGTGTCAGTGTTTAGTGTAGTGTAGATCCACGAGTCTTTTTGCATTTTCTACGTATTGACACCTGTATAAGTAGGACTGGAAGATCCAGAATTTGTTATGCAAATGAACTAAGAAATATTTTGAGATAATAAATCTTCTTTAGAGCTCTAATATGGCAACTCATTTAATTAAAACCTTCGAACATAACTCAAATTACAACTAAATGATTAACAATGATAGTCACATCCATTAGCTACCAAGATACATTACTTAAAAAATGATGTCATCATTCAACTAAAATTTGCTCGAAAAAAACTCATTAGCATTTGTTGTTATTCTATAATGTAGAATTTGAATATGAAATTTGTTACCTCACATTGAGTAGCACTCTGCCTGGAGTATGTTATGTGAAGTGTTATACCTTTTTATACATTACGTGTCCTGTCTATTGTCCCCGTTCATTTATATGGTTAGGGTATTAGTCATTTTGTAATTTCCGTTCATAGAGACTTTTGTTTGTTAATTATAGTCTGGAAATTGTAATTTCCAGATATATATCATGTGAAGTCTAATAATACCCTTAAGTTGAGTTTTGTAAACTTCCAATTTGTAATGTATTAGTTGGGTGAATCGTGCATGAAAGGTAATTCTGGTTACTGTTGTGTGTTTCAAAATACTTCGTATGCCCAAATCAGAATTTGTTTAGAATGCCATAATGAGAATATTAGCATAGGGTCAATACTAGAAATGATACATTGATATATTTGTTATTTACGAGAATTGAGAACCAAGAAGTTTAGTGATTTGAGGGCAGACTAGGAGATTTATTATAGATGTACAAAGCTCATGTTAGGTTCCATTAGAAGACGTGTTACGTCAAAGATGAAAATACTAGAAAAAATAGGGAAGGCAGAAACAAGCATGGATTGAACTGTGAGAAAAACAAGACTGACGCAGAAAATCAGCTTGAGTGAAACTAATGTGTAAAGTTTTTCTAGCTAAAATATAGTAATTGAGATTATATGGTTAAAATGAATTTTCATGTTAGATGTCTATCAATTTCATTCTCCTCGTTGAATTTGTAGCTGAGTTCTGTATTTTTACATTAGTATTCAGTACAAGGACTTATATACAAGGATGAGGTTAGGACTTCATGACACGAGTTTATTAAGTCGATATCACCCTTTAACCGTGTATTGAATCTTTAGATCTCTTGTTTTCTCATATGGGCGTCCCACGTTTAGAGTCCTTTAGGCCTTTTTTGTTTCTTTTTTCACATTTGTACAGGAGGTAGAGGTTAGGTGTATGCTCCCTTTCATTGTATTCATTTATTTCCCTAATTCCCTCTATCCTGTCTTGATGGAGCCTAAAAACACACCAGGACTGTGATGGTGCTTAATTAAAAAAAAAAAAAGATCTCTTGTTTTCTCTGGAAACAAAGAGCTAAGTCTTGCTGCTTGATGATCACTGTGAGAAATGCAAGATTCTGTTTGGTCCACGTCATAAACTCCATAGTTTACTCAGGCTTGGGAGCCTGGTGGATGCATGCAGTTTTAGATAACTTTGGTTCTCCTATATGTTGGTCAAGCCCTTGGTTAGCATATCTGAAGGGTAGTGGGTCTTTAACTCCATTGGGATTTGAACTGAGCAGGATGCAGTGACTGCAAAAGAGATGCAGTTTTGGAGAGTGTGTTTAATGCCAGTGATGGGCTTGTGTCATAGTTACTCGAAAAATTGCAAGTTTTGAGGAGTTTAACACCCAAGGACCATATTTTATTTTTCAATACAGATTAAGGTTCCAATAAGCATATCAGGCATTTGGTCTCTGTTCAATTTAAATACTCAAATTCATTAATCATTAGTACCTTATGCTACATTTGTTGATAAGGTTGAAGTTTGGAATGGTGAAAAATGATGGAAGATTCACAAAAAGGCACGAAATTACCTGGCATGTGATAAAATGTTTCAATTGCACACGTTCATGCGTATAGAATTTGCACTTAAAGAGAGTGGATAGATTGCTGCTCCAACCTTTAATTCTATGCCCGCGTATATATTTTACCCTGCAATATTTATTCTTCACCAAAATGTATAATTGTTACGACTTCTCTTGAACTAAATTATCGGTTCCCTGTGGCAACACGCATAAGGGGTAACTACCACGGCTCCCATTGACCCATGAGCATATGAACACCCATATCTCGACTCCTTTATGATCTGGATTATTTTGTACTGAAAGAATGATTATCTTTGTTTATCCATGATGTTTACTGCATTTTTATTACAATGAGTTAATGGAGTCCAAGCTCAACAACAAGTTTCAACCTCACCACCGAAAATTTGTGTCACAGGATCAGAGCCTTCATGTGCAACATAACCTGGGAGTTTTTGGAGGTTGTGGCCTTGTTCTTTCCATCATTACTGGACTGTTCGGAATAAATGTGGATGGAATACCTGGAGCCGAAGGGTCCCCATATGCATTTGCTCTATTTTCCAGTGCCCTCTTTCTTTTAGGAATTGTGCTAATAGCTGTTGGGCTGATCTATCTGGGATTGAAAAAGCCACAAACTGAAGAGAATGTTGAGGTGAGGAAATTGGAGCTTCAAGACCTTGTAAGGATGTTTCAGCATGAAGCAGAGTCTCATGCCCAAGTCAGAAAAACTACAAAGAGTGGTGAAAATTTTGTACGTCAACTGAAATAAGATGCATTTATAATAAATCTTCTCCCGGTTACTTGCTAGTTGCTCCTATAATATTATTCGACTTCTATTTGGTTAACCTGTCAGCCAAATGTAATCAATAGGTGCTGAAAAGTTTGAGTCCAAAGATGTATCTCTTCTTGCGTATGATCACTCTATTTATTCGGTTTAATCTTTTTCCATGTCCGACTTTCAGCTGTTGTATTAGTTGTTCTGCAGGGTGGAAGAATTGTTTCTGCAGATTCCTAGGCTGCCACCTTTGGAACCGAAGAAGGAAATGTGTGATAGTAAGGACGGTTCAACGAGAAAAAAACTTGCCTTCAGACAATGTATTTCTTTTTGACAGGAAACTTTTTATAGATAAGATTTTGTGAGGGGTTTTAAGCTACAGGTGATTGTGATTCTGTTTTTCTGCCCGACTCTAAACTTGGTTATACAACAGTTTGCACTCGGGCTGCATGACAAAGCTTTTGATAAAAATTTTTGAAATGTGTGGTTGAAAAGTTAATAAAAGTTGTGGATCCCACGAAACGTGTGGTTAAAATTGAAGTTTAATGAGTTGATAGATGATATATTTTTAACAAAATTTTACCAAACAAACCCTCAAATCATATCATTATAGTACAGTGCAGCATAATCCAAGCTAAATCCTGAGATGACCAACTTTTCTGTGCCATCTGTGGATCATAAACCTATATAAACTACTTCATTGCTAATACCGTACGTAGTTTTGAAAAGAAAGTAAATTAAACTCCTATACACAACCAGGAGGCATCTGCTTGGCATAAGAAGAATCAATGACATTAGCACACTGAGAAGTTGCAGGTCCTTCCGCTCCATTGTGAACCAAATTTATGTCTCCAAACTCGATTTTCCGACAAGGCACTCTTTTACTGCAGTCTAAATTCACTGCAACTTTTGAACTCGAAGTGCCCCGAATGTTTCTGAATGTCACATTCTTTATCTGAACTCCTGATATCGATTGACCCTATATTCAAAAACATAAACATCATTAACAAATAGAAAGTACGTAAAGCATGATCCTATTCAGTAATGCTTACCGAACATGCCCTGAAAAAGGAAAGAAAATGAAAAGGGAATTTGTTCTTGCCTCGGGAGTGCAAGGGGGACGTGGGCAATATTTTTGATCAATAATAATAGGGTTGCTAACATTTTGCATTAAAATGTCCTCAAATCTTATATCAGAAGCCAAACTATTTAAGGATGGTGACCATGTTTTAATTCTCACACCATTTTCTGTCCCTGTAAATGTGCAATTTCTTATGCTTAGTCCTTGTACATAATCATTCTCATAGTCTCTGCCAAGGCTTCCAATACTGATGCCATGTCCCGGCCCACAAAAAACGTCGAAGATGTCAATATTTTGACTGCCAGCACAATCATGGCTATGCAATCGTCCCGGTTCCAATAGTCGACCGAGAGATCTGGATTTTTTGAGAGCTACCAATATGGATGCCGTCGGTGTTGGGGCTGTCGGCTGGCGCCTTCATTTTAACGTGGCTGATGTTCATGTTATTGCAAGCGAAAAGGTTGAAATGAGCATTTTTGCTATTGATTGATTGTACATGATGGATTCTTGAATTGTTCACAAAGTCGAACCTCAATGTCTGTGAATGCAAATGATTTATTCCTGTCAAATGATACAAATAATGATGAAATAACAAGAAATGTTAGTGACAAACTTACAGCTGGTAGAGATGGACATTGTGAATTCTCTGCACAATCATTAAAACCCCAAGCAGCAGATCCTTGTCCATCCACAGATCCACCACCTTCCACAGTTAAATCATTGAGATATTGAAAACCAATCCACGTGTTAGTGAAGAAGTTCTAACTATTGGTCGGGGCCTTAAGAGTCCCTTTAATTAAAAACTCCATAGATCCCTTGCACACTCCTTGGAAGGTCACAGATCCCAGCATAAAAGTCCCAAGAGGGATTAAAACCCTACTTCTCCCACCATATTCACATGCACTTTTCCATGCTTTGAGAAATGCCTATTTAAGCAAATTCAACAATAAAACGTTAAATGCATGTTTAGTACACAATAAAATCTTGTTCATAATACCGTTCATTCCCGTCTACCATTAGTTACAAAGGTTTACCTGAGAATTATCCGTCTTTCCATCTGCAACTGCACCATAGTTCAACACATTGAAGAACTTTGGTGGTAAAGAAATACTATTAGCTTCAGAAACACGAAAAAACAGGAAAAATGTAAGAACAATTCCGAAGCCTGAACTCAATGCCATTTCTCTTAATTCTCGTGTACTGCAAGTAGTTCTTTGAATTAGGTATATACTTAATCTAGGTTCATATCATGTAATTATGCACATGGACATTAGTTATAGAATGATTAATTCATTCTTTCATTATATAGATTTTATTGATATTAATTGATCACCCTTTTTATATCACGTTTGATGCAGTTTCAAGAAAGTAAAATGCTGAACTGATTGAAACATGTAAATGCATGCAACAACATTATTTTTTCCATCTAATTGCATGAATTTGATCGATTAATCTTGATTTACATATAATCTCTTCTGTATATAGAAGATTTGGAGAGAAAAGAATGAAAAAAAAAATGAAAATTAAGGAGATTTTTGATTATTCTAAAGTTGGTACAATTGGAAAAAATTTAAACCCACCTATGATTATGCTTTTTCTACTTACTTGGTATCCGGTCTCTTTCATTCGGTATCTTTGACAAGAATCTAAAATCCAACTCTAATTTAATTGTATTAAAAGAGATATTATTAAGATAGTCTAGTTCGGTTCGGTTCGATTTGATTCAGTTCTTATAAGAACATGATGAAAACCAGACATGATTCGAGCCTCAAAATCATTCACATCACTTCTAGAGAGAAAATTGACAAAATATTTAGCCCTTGTTTGTGCTCTATTTTAATGGAAATTTGGGAGAAATGAATTTTAGAATAATGGTTTTTCGAATAATGTATGATTAAAAAATAAAGAAAAATTTTCGATTTACGTGTAATATTGTTTTATGGGATAATGGGGGCTTGAAAATGAGTTTAATAGATATAGTTGGCCGTCATGCTATAATTGATCTTCCACTTAATTGCTACATGGAATCCTAAAAAGGAAAACTGTAAAAAGAAGGGTTATGATAATATCTTCATATTTATACAAGGTTAAAAGACATGTCTTTTTATTTAAACACTTCCATGACACCCAACATTGATAAATTAGCTTATCGAACTGCGATTACGTGAAAAATACATTGCCTTGACAAATAAACCACTTTCATCAATTAGGGAATTAAATTCGAAGTACCAAATTTGAAGTTGAAAGACCAAGTTGAGACGTAAAAATATATAGTAATCAAATTGAAATAACGTTGAACGTTTTGCCCATGTTTGATTCCATCTAATTTACTTTACTTTACTTTAATTTATTTTTCATATTTATTTTTAACCACAAATTCACACAATAAAATAGTCTACACGTAAATTCAAGACATTTTCCTACTTTTTAACATGGGCTTACTGACCCGGATGAAATTAACCCTTATAAGTTAATCTCAAGAATATTATCGTCATTGTGAAAATGTTCAAATTTCTACAAAAATATCATATCAAAAAAAAAAAAAAAAATTTCTACAAAATAAGTGATCAATATTGAGCATGGCTACATAAAAAAAAACTGATAAATCATTTTGTAGTAAATATAGCCCCTGTTTGGTCTAATCCAAGTCAAAGTCAAACAATCAATATTAACCACATCTTTCATGGGTTCACAACTTTTCAACCACACATTTCAAAAACTTCTATCACAATCTACTTAAAATCAAATTTTAATCCCCACCAAACACTCTCATAGTCCCTGTTTGACATCAATTTAATTTAATTTTTTTTAAAAAAAATATTTTCAATCATTCATTTTAAATAATTCGCAACTTTTCAACCACATATTTTATCAATTTTTATCGAAATCTAATAAAAATCAGAATTCGTTTGGAAACTTTCAAATTTTCTCCTTTTTTGCACTTGGATCAAATCGATGTCAGTTCATTCGAGACCACATTGGCTTGGACCAAAAAAATCTCTTTAAAAAGATACCAATACCGTCAACAATGTCATGCTATTAGTACATAAGCCAGTCTTTTTGTTTTCATTTGTAACACAAAAAGGAAAAAGGAATTGAACCTTGCTTGAGTAGCAGAAATTGACATGGTCCCTCATCTCGTATTTTGTCACGCATGATTCTCTATAGTATGAATTTTGTTGATTGGAGACGATAATCACATGTTTATCTAGATCAACATGTATCATTTCAAATTTACATAATTCGTAATTATTATTTCTTTATGAAAACTTAGGATATCACTCATAAAACATCCTTATGCATGCCAACAAGGGTCGCATTAATAATGGCACTCCGAAGTGTGATAAAAGTACTAGATGAAGGGACTCTTAAAGCACAACATCGATTTTGAGTTGACTCAAATATCCAGAATTCAAATCTCTCCGTAAATCATGCATAAGTAAAATGATTGTCCATTATATATATTAGGGCTAAATCACGTGAATTGAGGAAGAATCTTGATGAATATTAAATTTAAATACATAAACGCGCCTCATCTTTAATAGTCGTTATGTTGTTAAATATGGTATTAGAACAGATAGAGCCGCTACTATTTATTTATAAAAATTATACACTTACGTGAACTCAAGTAAATAGATAAATAAACATATCTTCTCTCTAATCGTTCAAATTTTTGGAAGTTCAACATCTCTCCACAAGAAAATATGACCAAGTAGAAGTGATTGGGATACACATTCCTCGACAATCAGTTCTTTGGTGTGACAATAAAATATGGGTCTAAGTTCCTTTTATGCCAGGATGAAACATATTGAAATAGATGTCATTTTGTTTGTGCAAAAGTTCTCAGCAAACCACCGAAAGTTAGGCACGTCTTCACAAATTTTTAAGTTAAAGTACACCTTGACAAAGGCTTTGAGCTCCACTTGTTTTGAAGAACTTACGAGTACCTTGAGCTTGAGGGACATTTGGAAATTCTTTATTGCAGAAAGTGTATTAGTCCATATGACAATAGATACGTTCATTTGCACGTTATTAATATAATTAATGACAACATGCTTTCAAACTTTAGCAACGTACATTAACTATTGCATATCCGTCTACTTTACGACAATAATGTACAAGTCATTTTTCTTGTAGGGTCAACACTAAAATAGCATTTACAATATTCTCTGGCAACGCAGAATGATTACAAGGTTTACCCCCACACTTTCTCTCAATCAAGAAAGCATATATACACATGGAAAAGAGTAATAAACAAAACTAAAAAAGACAAGGAACAATTAATACAAGAAACTGAAATAAAGAAGATTTCAAATTGAACTTCCCATCTTGGTATGACAGATATATCTGGTCCCAAGTTTTGACAATTTTCTTAATCCCCTCCATCCCCTCTCATCCATTGCTGTTCTAGACAAAATTTTAGCAAGTGTAATGTCCCCACTCCAATAACTTAAGCTTTAAACGAGGTAGTTATCAACATGGTACACGAGCAGTAGACTAATGTCCAAGTTCCCTTGCCGGACGTTTATGAAATGTAAGCATAAATGCGGCCTGCACATTTCGAGAGCGCGTTAACGATCATTAGAAATAAATAACTACATCCCTTCTCAACAACTTAATCTTTCAGTAGAGTGGTTTAAAAGTAGTTTCATTTCCTATATTGGAACTAAATTACTAGCTTAGTAATCTTCATTGAACAGTAAATACAATGCTCCATTCAGCGATCCATACTGATTGAAATCGATCTAAGAATTCATCGTGCAAGTTCAGATACAATAAATACACAATACACTTAGAGAAAGAGAGAATTCATGTCTCCTCTTTGTGAACAAATGAGGGAAACGTGTTCTGCATAAAATTGTATTCTGGAAGTTGGAGGCGCTGCTGAGGATTAGGGTTATTGTAAAACACGGAATTTGGGTGGTTTTGGTTACTTGTTGGAAGCATTTGAGAAAGGATATAGTCCTGCTGAAAACTTGGGATTGCAGGCTGCAGCGAAGGTGCCAACATGGCGGTGGCCTGGCCGCGATTTATCGCGGGACTGGGATGGTTGTGCTGGCTTTCATAGGTGGTGATCACCACTGATGGTTCTTGAAATGATCTTTCAATTCTTTTCTTCACAGTACACTTCTGACTGGTGCATCTATAATAACTCCTACAACAATTAATGAAGAGAGGGTTAATTCAATCAGATGACATGCTTCTCTACATTAATTTTTCTTATGTCTTTGATGAAATCTATAAGTTAATTTAACATAAATTTTTTTAGACATTCTTCAATCAACAAACTTGAAAAATAAGTTAATTTGATACTAATCAATTATTTTACACTCTACTGCAGGTGCAAAAGTTATCACGTGCAGGAAATTAAATACAGATAATAACCTTGGAAAAGGGCTATTTTTCACTGCTTTCTGGCCATATTTCCTCCATCTATAACCATCTTCAAGATTATCAATTTCACTCTTTGTCATGAAGGCAAAACGAGGTTCTCTTTTCTTTTTCTCCCCTTTCTGTTTTGGTTTGTTCCTGAAAAATAATTAAATAGAAATTAATTAATCGAATCACTTCTTAAAAATTGATTCCATGAACTAGAATTAATTTTGATTCAATCCCAATAATTATATTGTCAGCACAAAATTTCTCAAAAACTGGAAAAAAAAATGACAGTGCTTGAGAAAACTAGGGTTTCATTTCACACAAACAATTGTATCAATTTCTGGATATGAAAAGAGCACATAAAATTAAGTAGAAAATATATAAAAACATCCTACTATTTTTCATCTGTTTTGCAAATAAGTGTAATTATTAGTTAATTGAAAATTTGCAAGGATAAAAAATGTCCACCTTGATAGTAATTATTTGTCCTAAATGTCAAAAAATTCAAGAAGAAAACCCCAAAAAAAAACCTACACTTTTTTAGACTTTTCATCTCCATCTTCACACACTTTTTTCTGCAGATCTTCCTTGCTTTTGCAGGATTCCTCTTCACCTCCGACTGCAGAAGAAGACGACGACTCAGCAGAATTCGGAGTCAATGGATTTTCATTACTCCCTCCCGCTTCCTCTCCAACACTGACATTTTTCTTTGAATTACAAGTATCGTTAGCAGGATCATTAACAACATGAGATGATAAGCAAGAAATGTCAAAAGCTCTTGATAGAGTGTTGTAATCCACTGTTTCCTGCAAGCAATCAGTGAAGCTCATGTGAGAAGGATCAAACCCTGTTGGATTTGATCCCCAAAACCCTGAGACCATATTCAGATCCTGAAAAGAATCGTTGGGTTGATAAGGATACTTGTTTTGATCGTCAGACATAGAGGAAATATTGAAGAAGTTATAGGAATGGAGAAACAATTGTTCAAGATCTTAGTTTCACCGTGTACTATATAGCTAGAGATAGCTTTGGTTAGCTTTTTGGCTTAATTTCCAGAGAGAGAGGGTGATGACTTGAATGCTACATGCTTTGATCGATACCTGGAATACAACTTTTCTTGAACTTTTTATGGTAAGCTAGTACATGTTCGGCTAAAGACCAAAAAAAAAAAGAAAAATTTACTTATAATTTGTTTTCTTGATTAAAAATGAAAATAATTAAGTGTTTTCATAGTAATCTATACCTTATTGTCAAAATAAGTAACATTTTACTTAAAGTAAGGAGAAAACTTTTCTATTGAGGACGATATATTAAGCTTAGCCAAACATGACACTAGGCTAGACATTTTCTCTTTTATTGGATAGAAGAAAACTCTACTAAGTTATTTGAGAGACATAATGTCAAGAAATAGTTCTAATTATAGTTTTGATATAATTATTAAGTTAGGTAAGAGTCCACTTAATCTTTTGATCACATACAATTGTACAATTATTAGTTTTAATAATTCAAAATAATATCCCAAAATTAATATTTGAAACTTTAGATTGATTGAAAATGATCGTTTTATAGGTTGATTAATCCTTATGCTGTAGGTTGAAAAATCTTCTCTAAAGTTGGACAAAATCAATAAATAAGAAGCTTCGAGTTGAGGCAATCAAACAAAAATATCAAATCGATCATTTTCTTTCTAGTATTCCTTGAAATAATTCGCATTTTTGAATTAATCACAAGCGATAAGGAAAAAAAAAGAATTGTTAAAAAGAAAATATAAACAAATAAATTTCTTCGTTTTTAATAATTTAATTCATGAAATCATCACAAAGTTATTCACATATTGCGCCATGTCGCTACCATCCATTTATAAAAATTTCATTGCATGTTTGATCCTTTTTATTAGGAATAATACTTTTCATAATCAGCAACTATGATAGTCGTCCTATGTGATATATCCAAACTCATTTGTTTGTTTTCGTTTTTCTTTTTATTATTAAAATTATTCACTTTTTTATTTTATTAATTATTGTAGCCAATAATATTACTTTTTTATTAGTACACTATACATAGTGGGTTGGTCAAATTAAAATGTCCCAAAAATTACGGTTTTCTTTTTGAGAGGAGAAGGCTCACGCCCACGGGTTCATGAGTCGGGCACCGGAAAACTGACAAGGACATTACCGTGCGAAGATTCTCTACTTGCATTTGCACGTGTCAGTCCACGTTAGAACAGTTACCTCCGAATTTTATGGCGAACTTTATTTCTTAATTGCTTGATTGGTCCACGCTACTATATAATTTTATTGTATTTGTTTTATGGCATTTCAAATTAGTGTGATGAATATTGAAACACGATAATGGAAAAGGAGATTATGGCAAATACACTACCACAATCAGCCTTAAAATTGACATTTAAAATAAAAAGTGTTCAATATATCCACGCACGATGTGAAACTTAGAGATAGTCGTTACAAATTTCTAAAACCCCGCTATATGACCCGAATATAAAATTGAGCCTTTCGATGTACGGTCCAACGACTTGGCAATGAGGATTCGAATATTTGGCGGATTACCATTTTCTTCGATCGATAAAGCTTGTTTACACCTGATTAATCTACTTATACACTTATTCTCTGTACCTTGGATTACATTCTCATGTGTCAAAAATCTACCTATGCATTGATAATGATATTATTAAAATCACTGCACCAAAATCTGTCAACTCATCAAGGTAAAAATAAACGTGTCAACCTTTATATACATGTAGCATGATCCGTTTACACCATATCCCCTAGAAACACCAAGGTTCGGAGCTCCTTTTTCCCTCTTCGACAGCTTTCTTCCTCAAAGCAGAGAGTATCCGTTTCTATTTCATTTGTTTTGCTTCTGTCGATATGGCCACCTCGCAAGACCATTTTCATAACACAGCAGTTTCCTGAACTCTAATGAAAGAAACACCTGTAATAAAATTGGATAAGGATAAGACAATTGCATATATCATGAAATCGATAACTTTTATCATGATTTATAAAAACTATTTCTAATATAATTCAATGGACATCTTAACTTTTCCTAAAGGTACATTTGGCAAGGTTTGTGAAAGTCAAAAGTTACTTTTTTAACATGTTTAAATAATTTTCTGAAAGTACTTATTTGACTAGAAAAACTTTTTGAATAATCTGTCATAAATTAATTTTCTCAAAATACTCTTTTACAATAAACAGAAGCTCTATAATTACGCA
The DNA here is from genome assembly GCA_903798405.1 of Fraxinus platypoda. Lineage (NCBI taxonomy): Eukaryota > Viridiplantae > Streptophyta > Magnoliopsida > Lamiales > Oleaceae > Fraxinus > Fraxinus platypoda. Next base: position 38,266 of record CAIGRT010175511.1, read on the forward strand.
ATATGATGTGAAATTGGGCAATTGCTAAAAGACGGTCAATCTACCTAACAATCAAATTCCATTTAAGACCGTGTTTGGTGTAGGTAACTAATTTTTTAGTAATAAAAGTAGATAAAAATATGGTTAAAAAATCGATAAAAATTATTGATCCATAAAATAAGAAGTCCATAAAAATTTGGCTTGGGGTAGGCAATTTATATCCAAAAAAAATCTAGTCCTCTACCAGAAGTCCAGAAAGAATGATAAGAACCATTCACACCCAGTGGCCAAGCCAGGATTCAATGGTACGGGGGG
>CAIGRT010175536.1:0-10706 GCA_903798405.1 Fraxinus platypoda
TTTTATTGAAAAAATGGTTGAAAATAACCTTTTGGGCAATAAAAGGTGGAAGGTAAGGATGAAAATGCCAAAAAATGAAAGGTAAGAACGTATTGCACAATAACATTGAAAGGTATGGATGTTATGTACTATTTGCCCAATTGAAAACTAGTTTGCAATCAAAGTCTCTATTGAAATGAATATCACTCGATCGATTTTTTAATTTATTTTGATTCGAACGAGTACCAAAGAATTAAGCATCAAGTACTCGTTTATTAAAACCAAAATCCAACTCACAATTTTTATTAATTTTTAGTAGTGCAAATAAAAAAGAATACAACCGTGTTTGTGACTACTTATAAGATAACCTAATCAACCATCATAATTGAAACCGTATTTGTAGCCCTTAAACTCTCAATAAAATATAAACTAGACCCTAACATATAATTAAACAAGCAAGAATAATAATTATTGGGGAAGCCGGCCGCTATCACTTCCTGAGATTTCGGAATTAAGTAAGGCAATTTCAACACCTGCCCCCCAACAATGACGGCCCTTGTCACGCTCATGCTATAATGTTGTTAATGACGACTATATTTGATACATAATATTCAATACGTTAAATCGGACTGGAGAAAAATTAAAATTAAACTAAGTCGATTCAACTTAACTTATTAAAAATATCGGAAGTATGTCTTGGTGATTACATCAAAGGGTCGGCAAGTTTATGATTAGTTGTGTGTAAATAATATTTTAAGTTATAGTTTTTGGATTGTATTGGGGTTCTCTTTCCAATGGTCAACCCCATTTCATTTTTTGGGTCCATGCTCCACGGGTATTTCACGTGAAGTTCATTCTCTAAAGACTTTGTTTCTGTGTGGGCTTTTAAATGCGGGTTTTGGAGTCGTATGGGTGGGGTGGGTGGGATCGGGGTGTTATCAAGATTGGCTTCTTGGTTCAGATTCTCGTCTTTATATGCATAAGAGGTGTACGTGCTGATACTATTTGCAAGTGCTTTGATAATTTTAAACAAGGATAAGTATGAAGACAAGTGAAAAGGACTTGATAGACAGCGAACGCACAGTCGTGTTTGAATATTCATACGAGATGACTTGGAATTATTATACTGCTATAAGTTGAGTACAGCCTTTCTCCTTTTGTTTGAAAATTGGATCATTAAGACAGAAAATTTGGAATTTGGGACGCAATTATGTTACTCAAAAGATGTAGAAAAAGATATCGATCCATTTTCTAAGTTCAGCTTTGATCATGCATGTGTGCACCTATTTTCAAGCTTAACATCCATTTTTCAGCAGGCTTTGCAAAGGTTCAACGCTATAACAATTATGGGTACGAAATGTACCTATAAAAAATGTATTTTTGATAAAGTTATGAAGAAAAAAATACCCACCAAACGTCTTCTCATAATAAAATTAGTTAGGATATTTGATGGTTCTACTGTGGTCGGTGATTTGAGAAGAAGCATCTTTTGCAAAGCTATGGCTATCATTGAACCCCCGGGAAATTAATTAGCATCAGACAAATATGGTGTAGGGAAGTATGTCCTTTTCGTAATAAGTAGAGTGACATTATTAATGTGTGGTGGCCACTAACTTTGTGTACAAAGACTGGACAATAGAATTCTTCCATTTAAGAAAAGTATCGGAAAATTATGGGCGTGCCGTCATAAAGTCATATCTCAATCTCATCATTATATATTTATATATGAAATAGTTATGAAACAAATTTTCGTGCCCCGACGGCGCTAGATATTTCTGCAACTTCGATAAACATATATTATCTGTGAAATGAAGTTGGGATTTTCTTCCCCCATTGTACCTCTGGCGTGAGAATTAGTAAGGGATTTAAGAACGTAGGATTAGGAAGAAAAGATAGAATGTGTATTCAGATAGCAAAAATTTCAAGACTCGTACCTTTCCCGCCTTAGGAGTATTTATAGGTGTCTGAAACCATGTGATTGCTCGGCGGTTATTGTGCCACGTGTTACACATAGCACCTCTCACTATCCTCGTGTTTTGAGTGGAGGACCTCCACCTATCCAGCTGTTAGTTATGTTCATGATAATCGTTGGACGGTTCCCATCCAACTCATGGTTGTTTTTATGGTTAAGTGTTGTATTGGTCTCGTAGTGGTAGAAGGCCTCATAATGAGATGACCTAGTATGAACGTAGAGGACCTCAAAATGGTCGACGACCTCATAATAGTAGACGGCCTAATATGAACGTAGAGGGCTTCATAGTGATAGACGGCTTAGTATGAACGTAGAGAACTTCACAGTGGTAGACAACCTCATAATGGTAGATGACCTAATATGAATATAGAGAGCATCATAGTGGTAGAAGGCCTAATATGAACGTAAAGGGCCTTATAATGGTAGACGATTTAGTATGAACGTAGAGGGCCTCATAGTGGTGATGGCCTAGAACGTAGAGGGTCTCATAGTGATCGACCGTCTCATAATGGTTGACAGCCTAGTATCAATATAGAGAACCTCATAGTGGTCTACGGCCTTATAATGATAGACAGTCAAGTATAAACGTAGAGGACTTCACAATGATAGACGACCTCATAATGATAAACAGTTTATCATGAATGTAGAGGGTCTCATAGTGGTAGACGATCTAATATGAATGTAGATGCTTTCATAGTGGTAGACTAGTATGAACGTAGAGGATTTCATACTGATTGACGGCCTAGCATGTGATGCTCTACGTAGAGTGTCATTGAGTAGTCTTTACATTATTGACCATCATAGATAATTATTGATGTCATCTAATATCAATATATATTAAAACGATTAGATGGTGGCTCAGTAACCAGAAGGACGAAAGTCTTTCAAGTCGATGCTCTGCTTTTATTTCCTGAGAAGAAGAGTAACATCTCAACTTTATAACTATACACCCCCTTTGATTCATATCCTTACAAAAATTCATTTTTTTAAAATTCATTTTCACACACATTTTTCAATAAAATAATATTATACCTAAATTTAAAATTTTTCCTTATTTTTTTAACCATACATTTTCTATCAAATCACTATTTAAAATGCATTCTCCACTCAATAATGTGTATCAAACGGGGTCACAGCTGACTCAGAAGAAAATTGCATTATTTTTTAACGTAAATATGCATGCAGCCAAAAACTAGTGTTGCATGCAGATTAATCTGTGCTGTAAATGCATTTATTACGGCAATCAGAGTTCAGAACAGTCTCCAGAAATAGACGGAAAAAAATGAAACAGAAACCAGCTGAGCACAAAATATAGCTACACGCCAAGAACTTCAAGCTGGTTTCTTTTAAAAAAACCCACAAAATATGTTTTTCTTTAAAAAGTTGAAATTGAAAATTGAGGAGAGTCTGGGGACATTTGTCTACCATATCCATCTGGCATATTACTCCTGGAACCTTGCTACACCTACAGAAAAGAGGGCGAGGGGGGTGGGTTGGTTCACATATACTCACAATGCAGGAGGGGGTGGGTTTTTTCATTTTTTTAATTTAGTGGGTGCCACACATTTGTGAGTATTGGTAAAAAATACAGAAGAAACGGTTTTGTACAAGCAGGAAAACCTTACTGCTACTCAAAAAATACAGTACCTATATACATGCACATACATTATTTAATTTGTACTACATACTTGATTTTCTAATTCACTTGAGCTTATGAATGTCCCATGAAAACCATATGGCACTCTTGATGGAAGCTTAATACTAGCTTCCAATTTCAAACTCCTAGCATTTATTATCTCAAGTTCAGATTTCCATGCCTTCTCATCATGGACAAATGCAAGAATATACCCAGCATCTTCTTCTCCCTCAAAATTTGAATCATTCGGCACAAAAAATGGTTCGCCCCCATATTTTTGGTCTCCATACATGAATTTCTGAACTTGGCCGGATGAGAGGTCGACTTTAGCAAAGCCTGAAACTTTAGGCCATGGCTCAGCAATTGCAAGATAGGCGTACCTTGTTTTTCGACCAAGCCGGTTCCTGTTCACCATTCCGGCTTCTAAATTGATTTGTTCTGATGCATGAATAATAGGCAGCCTTTTTGATTCACCAGTCTTCAGATTGAGCCTAATTTCTGATAAAACAATCTTTAGTTTTTCATCATATTCGTTGAAAATCGAGTCCGGTGGAGTCATGCATGAGCCGATCACCACGACTTCATTAGTTTCCGGCTCCTCCCAAGCATTCCACAAGTGAAAGCAAAATGTATCCAGGCAATCAACCCATATAATGTTGTTCGCATTTTCAGCTGTCTTTGATAAAATCCCAAACCTAGATTTCTTGGTTTTTTCATAAATCACTGGAGAGCCACCTTTAATCATTTCTTGAAGCTTGAACACCACTTGCTGGTCGGGAATCACCACGTAATTCTCGGTGATCGCGAAATCGTGAATCATAGTCGGCACGTCCAACGGTATCTCAACGTCCGGTGACTTTTTTCCATCGGCGGAGAATTTGAAGTACCTCAGGTATGGTTTTTGAACAACATCGTAGCTTAAAGCAAAGAGCTCACGAGAAAAAGGATCGATCTTTGGGTGAGCAATCATTGTCGTCATCAATTGCTCATCAAAATTATAGCGGCTTATTGTTTCAAGATCACCAGAGGGCTTGATCCTCACTTGATAGGGAAGATCATCTTCAGACATGGCTAATAGTCTTTGATTGAAGTAGACCAGTCCCGCATTGGCTACTCCGGTCCCATGGCTGTGATCAAGAAGCCCAAACAAGCCACGTGCATAGAAAAGAAGGAGCCTGGCTATACCAGAGTGCCCGTGGAGCTCTCCAATGGCTTTTGGGAATACGGGGTGGCCTAATTCACGTTCTTGAACGAGCCTTTTAGTCTCGGTGAAGCGGCAAGCATAGCTCGCGAAGTTGCCACTATTGATCGTCACTGCATGGATCATCCCATCGCCGTCAAAGAGGTGGTGGCCGGCGACAGGTTCGAATAAAGGGTTGGCACCGTTTCGCACGTAAACACCGTTAATGCAGTCTGGAATCGTGCCTGTCACCGGAAGGTTGTGCCTGACGGCGGTCTCCGGTACCGGAGCGAAATTTCCTGTGATTTTGACACGAGGGTCAGCAGCCTTAGGGAGTGATATCTGCCACTCGCGAGAGACCAACGCACTTTCCATCGCGTCCAACGCCTTGGCTGCGGCTTTCTGTAGAATGTTCCACTTCGGTAGTGGCGGCGGCAGCGCCGTGGGTGGAGAAGTCTTCGCCGGTGAGTCCTTTTCGGTAATTGTTTGTATTTCAAAGGGGACTTTTGGGAAAGTGAGAAAAGAGGGTGAGTGTAGAGCAGAGTGAATTTTGTCTCTTGTTCTGGGCTTCCTGATGGAGATGGACTGTGTATGCGCCATAGAAGAAGTCATGTGTCTTTGTTCTTAAACTAATTTCAATGCTGAAATTCAGAAAGATTCTTTTTCAGTTTTTGTCAACAGAGAGAAAATTTAAGAGAGAGAGACGAAAATGGAAGTAGATTTTGGGGGGGAGGGAGAGAAGAAGAATAGGGTTTAAATAGAGATAGTGAGGCATGTAGGTCCACCTTAAACTTGTAGGAGGAGACCACGTGGTGGATTTGTGTGAAGTGCATAAAAATGACAGTGGGGGAAGGGGGGGGGGGGGGGTATCGAGGGGGCTTATGGTAAAACAAATCCTCTTATTGACTATGAAAGACCGTGCCTCAATAGATGTGTCAAAACAGTGTTCAAATTTAGATGAACTGGTATGATTTATATTTGATATAAAAGAAAATATGTGACATGATACATGTATAACTAAGTTAGTCAATATGAGGATCGTTGTTAAATAGAAGTGTCAAAATGTATTTGAGTGTCCAAATTTATATGATCTTGCGTGACAACATTTGATACAAAAAAGAGAATATATAACACGTGACGTGACACATTCATAAGCTAGTACATATGAAATACCCTAGTTTGGTTAGAGGTGTTAAAATGTATTTGACTGTTCAAGTTAATATGATGTAAAATCCCAACATGATATATGATGTAAAAAGAAAATATATATGATATGATATATGTATAATTGATCGATATGAAAATCATGAGATGTATTAAATCTATTGTGTATTCAAGTTTGGATGGCACTTCATGACGTAAAAAATATGGTCCAATTACGTACCTTTGTTCTGAAAAGCTAGAAAAAAATTATGCTAAAAAAGGTAAAAGTTTCCATGGTCTAGAATGCGTCGAACCTAAATAAATTTACACGTGTCAATTCTAAACACACACCAAAAGAAAAGAAACGTGAGAAGCAACCTCGAAATCAAGTTGTGTCAATCTAACACGAAATAGTCACACTTCTAGGTGGGAAAGAGATTTGTAGAATTAGAAGTTTGACGTATAAATAGATTTTCGATGTCTTTAAATTCACCATGAATAACTACGAGAATCAAAGTAAGAGACATACGTATACCCACATAAAAATGAAATTGAATATAAATGCTATGCCCTTAAGATTTCTAAGTGTATGTTTCTTTAGTCATGCTATATTATGTCACGCATGAATCATATATTATAACCTTGCGTGAATTGAATATCTTTTGAGAACCTCTTTGTATCTTTTAATTATTCATTGAAGTTTCCTCATTCTCAGCAGATGACGAAATCAAGTTAAAATATATTATATTTTTTAAAATAAACATTTTAAATCATTGAAAATAAGCATGTACTTTTTCGAACCTAATAATCAGTAATATTGCAGGACAAACTTGCCTCGGAAGAAGAAAGAAAAAACTACGCAACTTGAAGGATTAAAAAAAATAACAATCATGCTCTGAGTACATAAAATTTTGACAAACAACACATGATGATATTGAATCATTGGAAGATGGAGAGAAAGTAAAAAAGAGGCCAATCATGAGCCGTCACGTTAGTGTCGATATGAATTCTGTCAATATTTTCCTGTACTCACCACGACTTTTTCCAAAAAATAATATATGGGTCCGACGCGTCCTGAGTCAATGCCGATGGTCCGTGTCGTGCAAAGTCAAGCCACCTCAAATTACGGCTTCATGTTCTGAATTTAATTCTCGTTTAACATTTATTAAAATTGTAAAAGGCCAAATCTATATAAAATAAATTTCCATATTGTAAACGTTGAAACGTTGAAATGTAGTAGTTATGTAGTAGTTGAACGGTAGTTAAATGTAAAAAATGAATGGATATATGGAATTGCCAAGACTTTTTAAATAATTTTTTCTGTTTCCCGGTTTTCCCCATGTCCACATATGAATTAGTTGAGATATTAAGGTCAATGTCGGGATCCTCATGAACCAACATCAAAATCAAGATCCTACATCAATCAATCATCCTTGTTGTATTAATAAATACGAGTTAGCCTAACATTATTGGACAATTCCATTTGTACATAAATTGATGACAATGGAGGTTGACAACCTCTCACATGCGTGCGGGTCCCGCATAATTAAAAAATTCCAAAAAAAAGTGGTCCCACCCCACCCCACCCCACCATTGTGAGAATTGATAATCCTCAATTGTCATCATCCATTGTACATGTAGTATGATTGAACATTATTTATTATAAAAATTATGTTTGTACTGATGTTGAAATGTGTTATATGGCAACTTATTATACAGTTTGAGGCTTTGAGCAATATATATAGACCAAATGATCCCCATGTAGCCCCCTCCCAAAAAAAAAAATCACATATTCGAAAATAGGAGAAAACTAGGTGGCGCCATGTTTGGTGTTCCCACTCGAACTGCACGTGAAATTGAAAATGATGGCAGCTGGGATAATTTTTCGTTCGTTTCAATATTTACTATAACACATCAATATGGAAAAAGATCTTAACAACATAAGTGAAACAAAGGGGTGTAAAGAGAGATGCACCTAGAGATCGTACTCGAGAAGATGTGAGTGAACATGGAGCTTAATAATTGTGCATTCAATCTACAAGTTGAAGTGGAACCTCTAACCTTAGAGCATATTTAAATGGCTTTATTCCTTCCTCAAGGGACTCATGCAGGGAAATGATATCGATGAGGGATATGATGGGGTATGGACCTAGACTGATATACTATGAAGAGAAGTGACGGTAGTTATGAGGAGGCAACAAAGTACCTAACACGTCTTATGACTCGAAGTATGTCAAGAGCACACGATATGTAGCCCCTACTTGATTTAAATTTTAAAAAATCAGATTTTTAATAGATTTTGATAAAAAATGATGAAATGTGTAGTTGAAAAGTTGTGGTCCCCATAAAATATTTGGTTAAAATCAATTATTGACTTTAGCTTTTTTTTTTTTTTTAGTTGAATCAAACATGGGTATAGTGTAGGCTAATTTAGCTCCAGTATATTATTAGACAATTTTTCAACTATTGGAGTTTGATTATATCCCCTTCTAAGTTCATAATTTTTAGGGATAATTTCAGCAGCGGTCCCAAACCTTTTACCTTTTTGCAAACTTTACCATAACCTTCTCTTTGTGCCACCCACAGTCCCAAACCTTTTAAAAATTAGCACCTGTGGTCTAAATGGATGATTTCTGTTAGTTTGACATTTAGTTGACCCAATAAATTAACTTTGACTAATTTTAAAAGGCGTATAATGGTAACTTTGAATTAAAATTAAAAGACCAAAAAATAAAAATAACAAAAAACTAATTCACTGTTCACCTCCTCCTTTCCAAACCCACCCCTACACCCCACCTCCTCCTAAAACGAACCAAGAAACCCACCCCTACAGTTTATCACCGCCACCGTCTACATCCATCGATATCAATACCACCCAGTGCCAACGATCACCACCTACCATATCTAAATCACCATGTCGCGTCGACCATCGTCACCCACCACACCCAACCAAAATCCAACCCATCTCTACCATGGCGTTGGTGACTGCCACTCACCTACTCACACATCGAGCCAACAATTGCTACTAGGACCATTGCGGGACCCTTCTATTTGTCACACTCCATCAATTTCCTCTTACATTCACCATTTCGAACAAATCCATCCCACCTCCCACACAAATCAAAGCCATTTACGCACAAACGATCACTAAAATTCAAAAATTCTTGAAAATGGGTAGTCAAATCAACAGCAGAACTGAGCAAAATAGCAGCCTCCGAAACCCGCCACCACGACCAAAATCAAGAAGTTACAGAAAAAACAAGATGAATTTCTCCCACATTGCTTGCACCACCATACTAGTGAACCTTGGAAAAATAAAGAACTCTCGGACCTCGTTGATGATTATTTTGAATCGATGGGTGTGAATGGGATGGTGAGTGGCGGTTGTCGACGCGGTGGAGGTGGGTTGGATTTTTTGGTTGGGGGTTAGGTGAACTTAACGGTGGGGGCAAAGTTTAAAGTTACCATTATACCCCTTTTAAAATTGGTCAAAGTTATTTTATTGGGTCAACTAACAATCAAACTAACAGAAATCATCCATTTGGATCCCATGTGCAAATTTTTAAAAGGTTTGGGACTGTGGGTGGCACAAAGTGAAGGTTAAGGTGAAGTCTGCAAAAAAGTGAAAGGTTTGGGACCACTGCTGCAATTATCCCTAATTTTTATTTCTTTTCATCATAACAAATAATTCGCCTCCATGACCGTTTTAATTAAATAATAACTATACCGTATTTAAAGAAATTAAATCCTTAATAACTACAACTAATCACATTAGTTCGATCTAATACTCATTTCCTAACATGTTTTGCCGTTGCAAATCATGTTAATCACTCAAGTCATGTCAAATAATTAACCGAGGGATGTATTTCATGATGATCTTTACTTATTCTAGCATACCTAAAGTCAAGTAATTGTGGTATTTATTTCTTTTCACAATCATGTCGTTAAGAAACAATATAGGGTATCAAAATTATGAAAGCGATGTCGTATTTTATTTCAATGCATACAATTCAATCCCTGTCTTTTCTGGGCTAAATTAACCTATCTTTGCGTCCATCAGTAACCAAAAAGTTGCCGACTTTACTTAAGCTGTCTTTGTCCTTCACATTACTCTTTTGCTTTAGGCTCGTCTCGTACATGAGGAATAACAACGAAAGTTTACGAATTATATTGTCTCAATCTACATGTCTGTTGCTCTCAGAGTACAGGCAGAGCTTTCTGCCATAAATTCCATCAATATTGTGCAATGACGGTGGCCATCAACTTGCACGACATGGTCACCAACTTCGTTGCTTTGTGGACTTTTTAGAGGACAAAAAACACCCTATGGTTTAAAATCCACTTGTAAAGACGCGACATTTCATTGTGGAAAAATATGACATGACAATGAGAAGCAATAATGCAGGAGTTTTCTGTATGTTTTATGACTCCAAGAATATACAGAGTGATAGGCATGCACGATTAGGGTTCCATATTCAAACATTTCCAATCAGCAAAGTGGGCAGTACTTTGGTTTTAACAAGGTTGATATTTTAATAGGGAACTTCAAGACTCAACATAATGAAATAGAGAAACTAAATTCTAAAATTGGTTTTGTGAAAGCATATGAAGGGTAAAATTCACCAAATACTCAATATTGAGTGCGGAGATTAATGTCAATCATTAATCAACGTGTGATCCACACATTGAATATAAATATTAAATAGTAATTAGTTAATAACGCACTTAACGCTATTAATTCTAAATTTTTTGATTAAGGAGTATAATTTTGTGAAAAAGATCTAATCAAGTTTCAT
>CAIGRT010175544.1:0-10486 GCA_903798405.1 Fraxinus platypoda
AAGACACTCTACACAATATTTTTTGCGCTTTTTAAAGAATATTGAGACTGTGGTTGCAATTAGTTTTTTCATTTTCCTTTTGTTTTATTTAAAGAGAAGGGTATATTCGTCATTTCATAATTTTTAATTGAAAAAATAAATGAAAATGACATTTTGCGCAATAAAATGTGGAAATAAGGGTGAAAACTCCAAAAAATGAAAGGTAATGAAAGGTGAGGACGTTATGTGCTAATTACCCCTTAAAAGTCAGTTATAGTTACTGTAAATTTGTTTAAACGTTCATTTTCAAGTCTAAAAAGAAGGCAGCCTGCAATATCCCTGCGTTTTCTCCCCATCTTCCNAATGAAAGGTGAGGACGTTATGTGCTAATTACCCCTTAAAAGTCAGTTATAGTTACTGTAAATTTGTTTAAACGTTCATTTTCAAGTCTAAAAAGAAGGCAGCCTGCAATATCCCTGCGTTTTCTCCCCATCTTCCTTTTGGCTCTTCATGTCTGCATGCTAAAAGAACTTAGCTTTCATTCCTTTTTAAAAATTCCATTCAGTTCACTGGTTTAATTGGTTAGAATTTAAAAAATATAAATTTTAACCAATTGAATGCATCCAGGGCTGCCCAAAAACATATGCAAAATATGTAAATAAATTCCTCTTTGTCAAGAGTTAAGATGCTCCATCAGATTCCAACTCATCAGCTCCACCTCAGCAGCTAACACATCAGCATCCTTCAACAGATTCATTGCTGGCGTTTTTCTTCTGTTATTCAATAATGCTAGCACTATCATTCTGTTGTAATATTATTCCAACATCTTTCTTGAATTCAGGAGACAACAACCATGTGTACTATCTAGAATATTCTTCTTGTAATTATTTATACCAGATTAATGATAAAGCTATCAACATTGCAAGCTGAATTATCTCTTCAATACTTTACATTTTAACTTGGTATCAGAGCATTCTATGGCCAACGCCGATAACACTCCACAAAACACAGGAGGAAACTCAGCTTCTGCATCCATCGCTAGCAGCAACTCTGCTGCAATGCAAGGAAATTCAAATCTCTCACCATTCGGTGCAAACTCAACTCAAGTAGTATCAATCAAGCTTGACAAAAACAATTTTCTACTATGGTAGAACATGGTACTGCCCATCATTCGTGGTCATAGCCTTGAAGGCTACATTCTAGGAATAAAGCTATGTCCTCCAGAATTCGTTGGAGCTGAAATTGCTGGTGAAGGTGGAACCAGCATTGAAATGACAAAAAATCCAGAGTATAATCAATGGATGTCGACAGACCAACTACTCATGGGTTAGCTCTATTCCTCAATGACTCCAGATATTGCTATGAGAGTGATGGGTACTAAAACCTCAAGTAAGCTATAGACAGCTGTGAAGGAAAGCTATGGGGTTCAGAATAGGTACATGATTACCTTTCTTACTGGTGAACTTCAAAAGGCAAGAAAAGGTAGTATGAGTATTGACCAATACCTGAACAAAGTGAAGATGCTGGCAAATAATCTGGAAATTGCTGGCAAGGCTATTTCCCACTCTAACTTGCTTACTCAAGTCCTAGCAGGTCTGGATGAAGACTACACTCCCATTGTTGTTAAAATTCACAGCAGAGAAAGCATCTCTTGGGCAGAACTACAATCAACATTAATGACCTATGAAAGTAGGATGGAACATCTGATAACAATGAGAAATGAAATGGCTGGAATCAGTCTTGATCAAACCTTAGTAAATTTCACTCAAAGATATGGCCAAAATCATCATCACATCAGAACTCACAGACCAATCACTAATGGAAGATTTTCTAACTATTTCAGAGGTGGAAGAAGAGGAAGAAACAGAGGATGTGGTTTCAATGGTGGTGATAGACCTACCTGCCAGGTGTGTGGAAAAATTGGACCCAAAGCCAACATTTGCAACTTCAGGTATGATGAATGGTATATAGGAGCACCACCAAATCAAAGGACCTATTTCAACTCCTCATCAACAGCACCAGCAACCTTTGTGGCATCACCTAGTACTCTGAATGATCCTGTTTGGTTTGCTGATACTAGTGCTAGCAACCACATTACTGCAGATAAGCAAAATCTCTCCTCAGCTACTGAGTATACTAGTAAGTAAGAAATAATGGTAGGAAATGGAAATAGGCTTCACATTTTCCATTTTGGTATATCTCGTTTTCCTACTTTAAACAGCAAGTCACTTGTGTTAAATAAACTCCTCCATGTACCTGAAATCAGAAAAAACCTCATCAGTGTGTCACAATTAACTTCTGATAACAATGTCTATATGGAATTTCGTTCTAACTGTTGCTTTATCAAGGACAAGTTAACGAATGAAGTGATGCTGCAAGAGAGGCTTAAAGAAAGACCGTATCAACTAGATTTTCCTTATCTAAACACCCAAGATCAATCTCAGGTGTCTGCTACCTCAAATAAGTATTGTTGCAATACCTCTTCCACTAATCTCATTTTAAATTCTAGTCAGGAGTCTTTGAATCTTCAAGCTAATGTATGGCACATAAGACTTGGACATCCATCTAGCCAAGTGGTATCTCAAGTGCTCAAAACTTGTAATCAAAAGTTGAATGAAAATGATAGCAAATCCTTCTGTGATGCCTGTCAGTTTGGCAAATCCCACCTGCTGCCTTTTGCTCTTTCCACTTCTCATGCTAAAACACCACTTGAACTTGTGCACACTGACCTAAGGGGACTTGCACCAATTCAGTCAACATCTGGCTTCAAGTACTACATAACATTCCTTGATGATTTTAGTAGGTTCACTTAGATTTTCCCTCTAAAACAAAAATCTGAAGTATTTAACGCTTTTGTTCATTTTAAGAAGCTAGTAGAAAACAAACTTGCAAGGAAAATAAAAACCATGCAGGCTGATTGGGGAGGAGAGTATAGATCCTTCAAAACTTATTTGACTCAAGAGGGCATTGATTTCAAACATCCATGTCCACACACTTCTGTCCAAAATGGTAGAATTGAAAGGAAGCATAGGCACATAACTGAAACATGCCTCACTCTTTTAGCCCAAGCCAAAATGACATTAAAGTATTGGTGGGAATCTTTCCAGACTGCAACCTACTTAATCAACATATTACCTACATCTTTGCTTAAAATGCAGTCCCCTTATCTGGTTCTATTTGGGAAAGAAACCCACTAAAAGTCATTAAGGATTTTTGGATGTGCTTGCTACCCCTGTTTAAGGCCCTACCAAAGGCACAAATTCAGCTTCCATTCAACCAAATGTGTGTTCATTGGTTATAGTGACTCCCATAAAGGTTATAAATGCTTATCCTCCACAGACAGAGTCTATATTCCAAGACATGTTGTGTTTAATGAACTTGAGTTCCCTTTTGAGTCTTTGTTTCCTGTCCAAAAGCAACAAAACTATATGATTCCAAAGTCTGTAGTAACCTATTTTTAGTTCTCACCTCAACCAAATAACTCTGAACCTATCTCAGATCATGTTGATACTATTCTTCCCGAGGCAACCTATGTTGAACATCACTCACCTTTCAACTTAAGTGACAGTCAAATTGAAAACATAAATGGTTATAATGGAAGTGATAAAGGTATGAACAATCAAGCAGTGAATCAAGGAGTTGAAATAGAACTTGAAGTGCCACAGAATGATGAAAATGCTGAATCATAAGATGTAGTAAATCAGCAACAAGTCAGGCCTCAGTCAAGAGCAAAGGACTTAATAGAACACCATATGATCACAAGAGCAAAGTCAGGAATTTTCAAACCAAAGGCATTCCTAGGAAAATCAGTTGGCAGCAGCCTTAAAACATTAGAACCAAGGAACCTGAATGAAGCTTTAATGAGCAAAGAGTGGAAGAAAGCTATGGATGAAGAATTCAATGCCCTGATGAAAACAAAAACCTGGAAGCTTGTGACACCATTACCAGCTTACAACATAGTAGGAAGCAAGTGGGTCTTTAGAACAAAATAAAACACTGATGGATCTGTCCAAAGGCTTAAGGCAAGATTGGTGGCTAAGGGATATCATCAACAACCTGGGGTTGATTTTTATGAAACCTTCAGCCCTATAATCAAAGCATCAACCTTAAGAGTTATACTCACTATGGCAGTGTCTAAAGGATGGTAAATCAGACAAGTAGATATCAACAATGCATTCCTAAATGGTGAACTTGAGGAAGTGGTATATATGAACCAACCAGATGGCTTTGTAGATCCATCAAAACCTGATCATGCCTGCAAATTGGAAAAGGTAATGTATGGGTTGAAGCAGGCACCTAGAGCCTGGTATGACAAACTGAAGTCAACACTGATGAACTGAAAATTCAAGCAATTAGTTGCAGACACCTCACTGTTCTACTTCAAAAATGAGAAACAAGTCATATTTGTACTCATCTACGTTGATGACATTGTAGTAACTGGGAATGATGAAGGGTTATTGCAGAGATTCATAAATGAATTAAACCAAAAGTTTGCACTCAAAGATATGGGGCAACTTTACTGTTTTCTGGGAATCGAAGTGCTGTGGCATAGCTCAGGTCTCCACTTGACGCAAGCAAGGTATATTGGTGAGTTGCTTAGAAAATTTGAAATGAAAAATCTCAAGTCATGCCCAACTCCAATTCTAGCAGGCAAAACCATGTCAAAGACAGAAGGCCTATAGAAGTACAGTAGGAGCACTTCAATATCTAACTCATACCAGGCCAAACATTACTTTTGTTGAGAACAAATTAAGTCAATTTCTGCAATCCCCAACTTCAATTCACTGGCAAGCCTTGAAAAGGGTATTTAGGTACCTGAAAGGAACAATAAATTAAGGGCTGTGGATACAAAGGAGTGATAGACTGGACCTAAAAGGATATTCAGACGCGGACTTGGCATCTTGCTCGGATGACAGAAGGTCGATTGTAGGTTATTGTATCTACTTGGGAGAAAATCTAGTTGCCTAGTCCTCAAAGAAGCAACATGTTGTTGCTAGATCAAGTACATAAATAGAGCATTAGCTTCAGCAGCATCAGAGATAGCTTGGATCCAATCACTCTTTAAGGAACTTGAATTGCCACAAATTTCAATTCCAATTCTATGGTGTGACAATATGAGTGCAAATGTCTTGGCTACAAATCCAGTATACCATGCAAGAACAAAGCATATTGAATTCGATATTCACTTCATCAGAGACAAAGTGCTTGGGAAGGAGCTAGAAGTCAAGTATGTGCCATCCTCTGATCAGATAGCTGACTTGCTAACCAAAGGACTCACTCATTCAAGATTCCTCTTCTTGTAAGACAAGCTTGGAGTCACTCCTTTGCCGTCCAGCTTGAAGGGGGGGTGTCAAGAGTTAAGATGCTCCATCAGATTCCAACTCATCAGCTCCACCTCAGCAGCTAACACATCAGCATCCTTCAACATATTCATTGCTGGCGTTTTTCTTCTGTTATTCAATAATGCTAGCACTATCATACTGTTGTAATATTATTCCAACATCTTCTTTGAATTTAGGAAACAACAACCATGTGTACTATCTAGAATATTCTTCTTGTAATTATTTATACCAGATTAATGATGAAGCTATCAACATTGCAAGCTGCATTATCTCTTCAATACTTTACATTTTAACTCTCTTATTTGGGTGAAGTTTATTGATAATTACGATCTCTTCATACTCTGTGTAAATGAGTAGAATTTACGACAACTGGGAGAGGTTGGTTGGAGCCACATTAAAGCGAGAGGAGCTTCGGGAACTTGCTCGTGCCCCCAGCCTCAGCTCTATTTCTTCAGATTTCAGTTCCAGGTTCAGTTTCAGTTCCCCTATTCACGATCATATTCCAGTAAACCCTGAAGGTGCGTCTCTTATACTTTTTGTGATCGTGAAGCAATTAGAGGCAGTGCTATTTATTATTAATTATTACGTTGAGAAATAGTAACCAATTGCTTTTATCTGTAGATTGTTTGTCCTGTTCTTCAGTTTCATTTGTGCGTTAGATTTAGGCTTACATAAGAATCCCGAATTTTCTGTTAAGTTCTTTAGAGGGATTAAATTGTATTGATTTAATGATTTATTATTATTAGTATTTTTTTTTTTTTTAATTGTGTCTTGTTTGATTATTAGTAAGGCTAGTCTTCAAATATATTTCAGTAGATTACCTTGAATGATTTCACTTCCTCAATGGCATGTCCCGTAAAATAGGAAAATTAGAATAAATCACGTGATCTGATGCCTTTTTAGTGTTTGAAAACAAAAAAAAAAAAAAGCTTAGAAATATTAATAAACATATAAAAATTAGATTCAATGTTATTTGTGAACATACATGCATTCCCAGTAACCTCTGGATTTTGATGATGATTAAATCGTGATACTTCTATGTTCTTTTTTTCCCCTTCTTTTTACCACCAAATTAGCAATTCAAATTTTGTGTTTTCCAACGTCGGAGTCTTTCAGCTTCTTGTCTTGTTTGAGTGATGATTACATAAAATCTTTTACTAGTGACAAAGTAGTGTGATTGCCTTAGCTCATGCAACAAACTTGTATCAATCTTTGACTGTCTGCACGTGTTTCTGTAATACTTCACAAGCATCTAGAATTCTCAGCAAATCCTACAATTCTTCAGCTTCCTCTGGCCCAAGTACTCCGTTTTATAGTGGAGAAAATAGTGGTGAGAGCCTCTTTAAGCCAAAATCTGAAGCTGGGGAGCCTAATGCTATGCCCATTCCATTCAAAGAATTAAAGAACGCGACCAGAAACTTTCGACCTGACAGCATTTTAGGGGAAGGAGGATTTGGTCCTGTTTTTAAGGGATGGATTAATGAGCGCACTCTAAATGCTGCAAAGCCGGGATCTGGAATGGCAGTTGCTATCAAGAAGTGGAATGGAAATGGTATTCAAGGGTCCAAGCAATGGATGGTAGGTTCTTTTATGCTGTCTTTGCGAGTCTTATGACATAGTTGTGCAAAACTTTCAGTAATCCCCCAATGTTTTGCAGAGGGAAGTGAATTATCTGAGCCATTTTCGTCATCCAAACCTGATTAAACTTATTGCTTACTGCACTGAGGGTGACAACCTGCTTTTGGCAAATGAGTTCACGCCAAAAGGAAGCCTGGACAATCACTTGTTCCGAAGTAGGTTTCACAGAAATACCTTATTATTCGATGCCATGGTAGCTTTATATTTCTGTCTATTTATGAAACAACCTTAAATATTTTTCTCCATTGTCATATTTGTTATTTAATAATTCATGAAGCATTACCATAATGTACCGTCTCTATGTCATTTTTTGTAATTGTTTCATACATGATTATGTATAGGATATCCATGAGTAACTCTTGGATATAATTTAAAATGTTATATGTTTCATTTGTTCCAATGAGGATCTCAATCATTTCCATATTTTTATTTCTTTGCTCCTTAGTTGACTCTAATAGAAAGCCATCACCTGATATAGTTTATGGAATTCTTGGCTGATAAATTTTTGGTCATGGCTTCTAAAACAAACTTTGAGGATCACAACTTTAAAAGTCCGGGGACCACGGATTTGTCGCTCCCTTCATTGCAAGTTTTTCAGGAACCTAAGTGGTTCTTGCTTTTCACGTTGTTCTGTGTAAAAATTAACTCCACACCATTAACGATGTATTACTGAATCCACGGGGTTATATCACATAGTATCTTGCACTAAATTTCCAGAAGTTTTGAAGCCATATTAGAGCATAGATCTAAAAAGTAAAAACAATGGGTGACATTTGGTATTGATTTTCTTTCACAGGAGGGTACCAGTGTCTTTCTTGGTCTGCTAGAATCAAGGCAGCTGTTGATACTGCTAGAGGCCTTTCTTTCTTGCATGATGCTAAAAACTAAGTGATACATCGAAATGTTAAGTCTGCTAACATTCTTTTGGATGAGGTCTGTTCCTTGGATAAATTTTTTTTTTTTTTTTTTTTTTCCACCTAAGATAGTTGTTTGCATAGAAAAAGTAATAGCCTTGTTACACTATAGGGCAGGTTTTCAATGTCAAGTTGGGCGGTTTGGTCTCGCTAGAGATGGGCCACCTGATGATAGGACTCATGTGACCACTCGAGTTGTGGGCACACAAGGCTACTCTGCACCGGAATACATTGCTACAGGTTCAGCACGACAAAATACTTCTTCTCTATTCGTTTTGCACTTTAAAATCATAATATCATTAATTTATCCATATTGGACTCCTTGCTGATGAACAGGCCATTTGACTGAAAAGTGTGACGTATATGCCTTTGGAGTTGTTATGTTAGAATTACTATCTGGACGTCGGGCTCTTGATATATCTAGTGATAAACATCGAAACCTGGTGTATTGGGCAAGACCATATTTGTCTAAGGAAAATGTGTATCGAGTTGTGGATACCAAATTGGATGGCCAGTACCCTCAGGAAGGAGGAGTTATTTTTTCAAATCTTGCTTTACAGTGCGCAAGTCATAATCCCAAAAGCAGGCCGAGTATGGCAGAGGTTTTAGCCACATTGGAACAACTCCAAGGTTCATATGAAAACAAAAATCAAGATTCTTCTAAACCTGCTTTGTCTGTCAATAATAAAAAATAACGTCAAAATTTGAATATGATACCTTTGGAGTCTCTCCAATTATTGCACGAAAAGTGTTTATGGTGTAAGATTAGTAAGTTGGATTTAGATATTGGCAAAATCCTCTCCCTTGTGTTTAAAATTTTTGTTGTTTGTATGTTATATATGTCTTCTAAATCCGATTATATGTCATAAGAGTTGTGTGATTTTACTTGCATCAAAAAACATATTTTTGTTGTTTGTTTGTATGTTTCAAAATGTTCTGGCATTTGGGCATACTAATATGCCTTTTGAGTTTTTTCACAGGCAAACATAGCCATTATAAGCACTGGAAGACATTTTTAATCTCTCACTGCAGTAAGACATGTATCAATTCTGAGGTTAAACATTATTTTATAATGCATTGTACCCTTTCCATTGCGAGGAAGAATCATGGGTGCATCGAAGTTTGCAATAGGCTATAGGAGAAGAAATACACTACATTGCTGCATTTTGCTACTGTGTAGGAATTATTGAAATAATTACAGCATAATGATTATTGCATGTACTCGAAAACTTAATTTACAGTTATTGACACTTGAGTTTGCTACCAAAACTATGGTATTACTTAGTCTATATTGTTATTTCTAATTGTTAATTTAACATTCATTTCGTCATCCAGTTAATCTTTTTTGGTATGCAATGGTTAGCTATAGAGCAATTGAATTTACGAATATTTTGCATTAAACAGAATACAAGTCATGCACCCCGTCCTAGTTACTTTATTATGAAATTAACATTAAATTGTTAATTCATTTAATTCCTACTGGCTGGAGCTTTTATTATTAAATATTGTCTAATAATGTTATTGATTAATGGCCCGCGATGCGATGCGTTGAGGTCGAGAATCAAGAATCACAAGTTTAGGCGTGTCAATGCGAAGAATAAGCGTCATAATGTGTTTAGTATTTTTAAGGCATTAAATATATTTTTATATAAAAAAAATAGATTTTTTTACCAAAAAAAAAAAAAAAATTATGCACTGCCTTTTAGAACAAAAACGCATTTTTCCGCGCATACCTCGAATTCGAAGCGTTTTCTCCGCTAGGCACGCCTAGGCGGCGCATTTGCGCGCATTTTAGAACATGGGTATCTGGTCCAAGTTAATTTGAAATTTGAAGTTTGTGTTCGTTTCGTTCAGCTTTTTGGCAATGTTTGTGTTATTTTTAGCTTCCACAATAAAGTTGTACAATTTTGAGCATATCAAGATATATAAGAACTTGTTTTAAGGGTATCCTCGATTGAGATTGTGTTGAATTTTAAAAATCATTTTAAACTCATACATTCTTTCAAAACTCATTTTCAACGACACATTCTTCAATAAAATAATATTTTTCATCACATAAATAATTTTTCCTTACTTTTTAACCACATATTCCCTATCATATCACTATTTAAAAAACATTCTTTCCTCAATAATATCTATCAAATACACCATAAATTTAGGTTTCTTCAATTGACATTTTTACAAAATCCATTAAAATTTAGGTGTTCCCATATAAGATTTTAATGAAATTCAATAAAATCCTTTAAAATTTAGGTATCCTCAATAACTAGTAGATTTATAAATATTTCATCAATAGAAAGGTTTTAAAAGATTTGGATAGATTTCAAATTTAAAAATACATATAACCAAATCTTTTGAAATTTCACAATATTTGATGAGAATTCTCATGGAATTTGTGAAAATCTATTCAAATTCCCGAAACTCATTATAATTTATAATCTTTTAAAATTTATCAAAATCTTAGTTGAGGAGTCAACATTTAGCCCCTATTTGACAACCATTAAAATATTTTTTTTCCTTACAATTTCGACGAAAATAGAGAAACATTGGCAAAGCACAATGGAAATTGGGATATTTATCCATATAAGATATTGTTGAAAAATAATGGCCCGT
>CAIGRT010175549.1:0-15163 GCA_903798405.1 Fraxinus platypoda
ACATAATTATTCTTAGTCAAGGTTTCAATAGCAGACAATTGACTCGAAAGAATTGAGACATTTCAAATTGTGGAAACATAAAATAACATATTTAATATCATCCAAACATAGTGCATGCAGACAATGGATGATAACACATTCATCTAATTAACATGAGCTACTAATTAGACAGTCCGTAATTGAAGTCAAATTCAAAAGAACATTATTATGGTAAGAGCTTAGAAACATCATTATAAAGTCACATTTGAGCTGACAATATAACTCGATGTAAAGTACTCTTAAAACACATAATGAAGTTAGTTAACAAACGTATTGATTTTCGAAACACCAACACCTTTAGGCAGAAGAAGATTTCTAGACCAAGTAAATTTTTTAACTGTCTTATGCCAATTTCCAAAAATAACACATATAATAACATCTTTGGGTAAGATACTATATGTAATAATTCAAAATTATGATGCTAACGTCCAATTTTTTATTTTTTTTTTGAAGAAAACCAAATAAGTAAAAATGAGTGTGCCACTTTGGTAGCTACCACCCACTTTTATTTCAAAATATTCCTCTTAATGGAAGTACCAAAACAGACTTTGAAGTCCACAAAAAAAAATTCAATAATAATAATAATCATGCAACATAATCACAATCATCAATCGACGAAAAGCAAAATTCATGCGCGATCGTGAGACAAAATTGACAACTAAATTTTAATATATTAAAATGAAATTTAAATTGACAAATAATAATGACATTCAAATATTTCAACAAAAAATAAAAAGTCGTTAATTTTAAATATAATTTTAATTTTAGATCGAAATTGAAATATATGCTGATCAAATTAAAAAGTCCCATTTTAAAAAATTCAATTTTAATATTTCAAAATTACAAAATTGACCCTGAATTAAAATTATGAAAAGAGGGCCTCAAAATTCAGAAATTACAACATAGGTCATTTTCTTTAAAATTACAAAGTGACCATTTTTACTAAATTGCAGGTAGGCCCCCCAAAAATCTGAAATTGCACGACAAACCCCCGTCCCCAAATTAACTGAAAACCAAAATCAAAGCATAATACCACTGCCATTGAAGAATATGCTACTTGGAGTCTTGGCATTACTCTAAAATAAGTCGTAATAGACAAAGTGATCATAAACAAGGTAATGAATACTTTAGAAGACTGTTTAAACATGAATATTTCAGATTTGCAAGTTTGGAATATAACCAAATCCCAAATCTTGCAAGCACATCTCTCCCATAACATTACAATTTAGAACTTTTAAAGAATAAATTTTGTTTAAAAGCAAATTGGCATCTCCAAATAATTTCTTAAAAATGGAATCAACTCGATTTCAAAATCAGTTAATTTTTAGATGCCAACTCAATTAGCAGTGCAGTTTAGACATCTCAGTCTAGTGGTTTATTGGTCCAAGAAACTAGTACTACTTCCAACTTCTCCAGAGAATTAAACAAAATCAAGGCAAAACAAGATGCAAATACACACAGACGGCGGCGGCGGGAGCTACCGGAGAAACACATACGCACATACAAACCAAAAAAAAAGGCAAAACCAGAGTTGGAGGCCGAAAACAGTGGAGAAGGCGCAAGCAGCTTTTATGCTGTGGGTAGAGTCACTAGCAGCAGGTGTTAGCAACATTCAGATTGCTGGATTGGTTAATTCTGCTTACCACACCATTGGATTGGTTATCACTTATCCATCCACACAAAGCTTATTAATCACGTTTCTATTACTTGGAAGTAAGCTGTTGAGGCTTCAACATATATACACACAGATTTCTATACATACAGATGATTGGGCTGTTTATTTATTTTTTTTGTGCGTGAGAAATTATTATTATTTTTTTGTTTAAAAGATTCTAATATTAGCATGTATCTCTGATATCAATTGTTGTAATTTGACAATAATCATGATAAGAACAAGAATCACATATTCTAAATTGATAGGTTGAAATTCATACATGCGGAAGACATTTTTTGTGTATGAATATTACCAGCTAGATCTTCCTCTCATTGCTTTTCAAAAGTATTAGCCGTCAATGGGGGCAAGCCAACAAAACGATATAGAGAGGAGTGGAGACCTAGCCATTATATAGGAAATTATAAAGTCGGCCCATTACCGACTCTAACCCTAATTAGGGTTTACATAATTCCGACTCACATACTTAAAATTACCACATTATAAGAATAAAACATGTAAGGTGTACAACGGTCCAAGTGATCACTTAATATATTGGGCGTAATCATAGTATCATTACAAATCATACTAGAGAACCCATAAAATATGTAATCAAATGGAAGCCCACATAATATAATTATTCTAAAATGCATAAGCAACAGAATCCTTGACCCAATCAAAAGGAGACTACAAATTTTATTTCAAAGTAACCGCTTCATTATCTAATCTAATGACATGCAACCCCCTTTCTTTCACTTCAATCTCTCTCCCAGCTGGTATATCATTTGTTTTTTTCTTATACAATTGTTCCTAAAATTGCATTTGTAGGCATTACACAATAGCATCAGAAACAAAATACTATGGATACAAATATAAACGCGCACGTATATCTAAAACATGTAGCTTGACACTGGCATTTGCATGCTCTTTTATATGAGCATCAAAGTTATTCTGCATAACCTCTGAGCCTGCAATTATATGTGCTCCGGCCTCAATCTCCATATGCTGCAGTTCCTCCCTTTGTTTTGCAGTGGCATGAAATCTCTGATGCAAAATATCAGTTTCCAACCTTCCGTCAACTGGAATGGGGTAGAAATTTAATGATCTGCTTTAGCAAAAAGCCAAAACTACTATACTACCACATTGCACAGTACTAATTTCTTACAATGGTTTTAGAAGATCAGAAGGTTTCCAAAACACAGAAATTTGAAACAACATACAATCAAACAGATTGTAACAAGATTCTTTACACTCATAGGAGAAGTTATGATTTAATGCTTGGATTTATATTGATACTTTTTTAACTATATAGTATAGATTATGTGTCAAGCTACTATTTGTCAAGAAAATTTTTAATATTATATAAAAAAAAATTTCTTTCTAGTGTAATTTGAAATTGTTACTAATGGTATTTTTGTCTAAATAATAACAAAATGGACATCAAATAAATTCAGGACATTTTTGCAAATTGTGATTATATTGTCACCACGATTTTTACTTGATACACTATGTTTTAATTGCAGTTACGTTTCTTAATTTTGCTCATTGTAATATTTATTTCCTTAACTTTTTCTTCAAATTCTCGTCTTCAACCTTTCATTAATTTGTATGTCTTGTCCTTGATGAATATTTGTATAAAAATATAATTTTTTTCTTTGAAATGAGGAAAAAATATTTTTTTTCTCACTTTTTATTTGTTTATTTCTTAAAAATATGATGAAAAAAATAAGTTTTTTTTACGCAATTTCAATGAACTTTTGAACATAAAAATGTTATTAAATACAAAATGTGTTAATTAATGAAAAATTTGAGGATAAGAATAACGTGAAAAATCATTAGGAACATAAGTACTATAATGAGCAAAGATTAAAAACTTACAATAAACCCTTGTTTGAGTCTCATTTTGTCAAAAACTTATTTTTAACCATACATATTTCGATAAAATAATTTTACAAGTAAATCAATTTTTTTTTTTTAAATATATATTCTCCAAAAAATACCATTTCAAGATACATAACCCAAAATAGCCTCAAATAAGGGAGATAATATAATTACATGACAATGTTAAAGTGGATAATTTTTTGTCATTTCCTCTTCTTCTAGGAAGTCGACCTCCAACAATTTAGCTCATGTTTGGTTTGTATTAAAATTCAATTAAAATTTTAAATTAAGGTTAACAATTAATTTTAACCACACATTTTACGAGATTTACAACTTTTCAATCAAATTTTTCATCAACTTTTATCAAAATTTACGAAAGATCTAATTTTAATCTCTACCAAATAGTTACTTATTGTATCGATTTGATTGACAACAAACCCATCCGTGAAAACTTATTTCGTCAATCGTGGCCATACGGTGGTGTCTGGCTGCGCCGTTGATATATGAATTGTACGGAGTTTGGTCTGTCGTCACTGTCAGCTCAAAACTTTTTTCTCGATTTCTGTACCTTTGGGAAATAATAAACTATTTGATGCAATCAATAGCCTTTGGTATTCACCAAAACCTACCAGTCTCTCTCTCTCTCTCTCTACATCTATCTGTTTCTATCTCTATATAGTAATATTATACTATCTGGCACGTTAAAGCCAGCTTTTTGATGCTAGATAGGCATGTGTAACACGTTACGAGGGCAAACAGATTGAAATTTCACAAGTTTGATTCGTTGCCATTGTTATATATAAAACACCACTGTGTATAGTGAAAATAATATTACTTGGAGAAGAAAAATGAGACCCCGGATTTACCTTTTCGGAGATTCTATCACTGAAGAGTCATTTACCGATGGCGGCTGGGGATCTTCTCTTGCAAATCACTTCTGTCGCACGGTAATTGTTACTCACATCCGTACTGTTCTATTTTTATTATTTTCATTATAAATTTGTTGATTTGTTTGTATTGATGATAAATGGGTGGTTGGTTAGATGGATGTGGTGTTGAGAGGGTATAGCGGGTACAATACAAGATGGGCTCTGAAGGTGGTGGAGAAGGTGTTTCCACCGTCGGGAAGTGGCGGTGCTCCGATGGCAGTGACGGTGTTCTTCGGCGCAAATGACGCTTCGCTTCCCGATAGATGCAGTGCCTTCCAACACGTGCCGGTTGACGAGTACAAGAAGAATCTCCACGCCATTATCGCCTTTCTCAAGGTAGCTAAACCCCCACCCACCCCGTGCCTGCATTTGTTGACATTTGTTTTCCTATATGTAAAAATAGGACATGAATGTAAATTTCTTGGTTTAAAATGCCCCCTGTTGATCTTATTTTGCTGGTATGATTTAACTACATGATAAAGATTTAATTTAATCAATTCATGTATGTCCCAGTTTTGAATCTCTCTCTTTTTTTCTTTTTTCTTTTTGGCGCGTGCACTGTAGTATGATGAAATGGACCAAGTCTAAGGTGCAATTGGGTCCTATATGACTGTTGGAACTTAGTAGGATCGTGCAAGAAAAAAGTGTACATGTAACTATCAACTATTGAAGAGGGCCAGTGATCGCTATTATTGTTTGCCACTTTGCTATATTTTTTCAATTCATTTGCTATCAAAGTGTGTAATACATGGAGTGCCCTGTCGTTTTCATTAGAATTAGCCTTTGCTTTCTCAGAGTGTGTGTGAGGTTTTGCTGTGATTTGCTTGCATTGCACTTGACAAAATGTATGATCTCTTTAACAAATGATGAACTGAAAATTGTTTTTCACAGTTTTCATAATCAGTAGTTGAGTATTTATACGACAATTGAATAACATAGTTTCTCAAAACTAGTATTTTGTGATAATTCACTTCCTAAGTCTAAGCTAGATAGTTGGGATAATATCCTGAAATTCAAAATACAGCAAGGACAAAAGTTGAATAAACTCATCTAAGCAATCCGTAAAGCAAAGCTAAGGATGGTTATCCATTAGCAATCCCTAAAGATGAGGGTAGCATCTGTTATTATATCCCCCTCAAGATTCGGCTCGGGAGCAGAGTCCATTCTTGAATTTGAGCTCAAGAAAGCATGCGCAAGGAAATGGTTTGGTGAGAGCATTAGCCAAATTTGGACCAAGACAACTGACATAGGCACCCCTAGTCAGTATTAGAGAAAGCATGTAAATTGAGAGAGAAATCACAGTATAGCTATAGCCCATCATGAAGAGTGTTGCACAAGTACAGTAAGAACCACTTAACACAGGTTGAATGGACAGTGTTTAGGTTATGCCAATGTCGAGTCGCGTGATTAAGACAGATTATAGACTACCAACTATAATACGATTCTCACTAGGATATGATAAAGAAGAACCCGAGGTCAGCGTAAGAGGTGGACTAGTTGATAAATAAGAATCAGCTTTTGTTCTTGCATGTGGGTTCGGGCAAGAATGTATGGATGTAATGTCGTTGAGAAAGCAGCAAGCCATGTTTATTAGGAAAAACTTGGATACCCAGAAAGTAATTTAGTAAGCTGAGATCTTTAAGAGAGAACTTTTGAGCAAGGATAGTCACAAATTTATTGATCATGGCTAACACTATCGCCTGTAAGGTTTAAATCATCAACATAGACGAGAAGATATATAATCTAATTTGTAACACTCAAAATCTAATATCCTTTTTTATATATATATGAAGTTAAAGATTTGAAGTGTTACCAAAATCTTACTTATCTAATTTATGAAGAATTGAACACTATTTCACAAATCTTAAGATTTGATCGATCAATCTATAATTTAATTCAACAATTTCATGTATAATTAAATTTTAAAATAATACGATTTCAATTGTCAAACTTAATATGGGATTAAAAAAAAAAGCTAGAATGCCAACTACTAAAATAAGGTGCACTTAATTGAACATAAAAATATTCTTAAGAAAAAATTAGCCATAAATCCTTGCTAAAAATTTTACTTGGCAACCCATAAACATCAACTTGTTCAATCTTCCACGTGTCCAATACGACCCGTTCTAATTTGAAATTTAGTGTAAGAGTGAGTATTCTGAAAATACCTAGTAAAAATACGTGTAAATTCTTATTTAACATAATATAAATATAAAACGACATAACAAACCCGACATTCTTAAATTTAGAGCAACTAGTTGCGATATCAATTAGCTTAAAGAATTTCTTTAGAATTCCCCTATCCCATAGGATTTACATATTTAGACCTAACAGTCTATCTCGAAGGATTTATATAAAAATCGACCCGAAGGACATAAAGTATTTCATGCCACAATTATATAAATATCAAGAAAAACAATAATTTATCACAACACTCTGTATTCTTACCTCAATTGATAGCAAAATATCTAAAAATATAGCTTGTAAAAAATATAAAAATGATACTTTGTTTCAATTTCAAAAGTGTTAGTGGTGTGAAACATGTACAATATCAACTTTGTGGTAAAAGAAAATCATCCCACCTCAAATATACAAATATATATTCTTTGCACCATAGACATGCAACTTGCACAAATTCAAAAGGCATTTTCAGGTTGGTGAGGATTAATGAAGTTAATTACCATTAGTTAATGGAATTAATGGATTTTAAATCAATTAAATTACCGTTACTTTTAGCTTTAATTTAATTAGTACTACCTTTTCATTTTTCATTTAACCATACCTATGCACGAATGTTCCTTTTTTTTTTTATTAATAAAGTATAAGATTTAGAATACTTCTCTTTCTATCAAAATAACTCGGACATATCTAGTTCAAAATTATTTTTCTTGAGCCCAATATATTTGATGAACACAAGAATGAATATAATATTGATATATATTTTACCAACTTCTATAATATTTAAATATTCGACCCAAATAAAATTTACGATAAATTCTATAAAACACACATAAGAAAATAAATCCTTCATGCAAATAAGTAGGTTAAACTTATCATTTTTACTTTGGAAATTTAGTGTGACTTAGAAGGCTAGACATGGACTAATCCAATTGTTATATGACCAATAGTAAATTTAGGCCCATAAGAAAATATTAAGTAAAATTTCGAGGTGTTACATAATTGATAGTAATATGCATAAAGAGTGAACAATCAGCATGAGGGTTCTTAAAGCCAGAATGAAGTCGTAAGGTATGAATATCATGATACCACGCTTGAGGGCTTGTTCAATGCCACAAATGGCTTTGCAAAGTTTGCACATATGAGAAAGATTGCTTGAATCAATAAACCCTGATGTTGAGTCATATAGACATGTTTAGATAGACTACCTCGAAAGAATGCATTGTTTACGTCAAATTGTAGAATAACCAGCCATGACTCACTGCTACGCTAAGAAGAACATGAACGGTAGTTGGTTTAACAACAAGGCTGAATGTTTCATGGTAATCAATGCTAGGAAGTTGATAAAATTCCATAGCTACCAAGCGAGTTTTGAACCTGCCAACACAGCCATCAAATTTACGTAAGTTCGAAAAATCTACTTACAGCCAACAAGGTTTTTGTTGGAATTAGGTGGAACTAGCTCCTATATTCCATTTCATACTAGAGCATCGTACTCCTTAGACATAGCTCGAAGCCATTCGAGATCTTTTAGAGCATGGATCACAGTGGTGGGTTCAAGATTACGAAATGGGGAGAATTGGACATGAAGGTTCATTTATGTAAGAGGCTTTTGGATGTTTCTTTTGGCCCTAGTAGACATGCTGTAAGTAGATAGGGGAGGGTTCATGGGTAGATCAAGGGGTGTAGGTGGCGTCGGGGAATTGTTGGGAGATGAGTGAGTAAATGGTGAAGGTGGAGGTAGTAACTTTAGATGGCGTGTGGAGTAGTGGTAATACAAATTGCAAGGTGACTTGGAGCGGTGGAGGAAACCATGTAGTGTGGTTTGTGGGCGAGGGCGAGATAAGATAGATGAGTAAAGGGGAACATAGGCTCAACAAACTTTACATGGCAAGAGCTATAGATTTTGGATTTTGAAGGATCGAGATAGCAATATGCAATTTGAGTAAAAAAGTAATCAAAGAAGACACAAGGTTTAGAACAGGATTCAAGCTTGTGGGGTGTCTATGGTTGTAGCCATGGTAACATCGACAACCTAAAAATCGTAGTTTCACGTAATTAGAAGCAGCTTTAAATATGCTTTCATCGGCGAGGAGTGTAGTATCGGTGTTGGCATGCAATCGTTTTAGTAAATGGCAGTAGCAGAAGCATAAGAGGAGTTATTGTTTAAGTGAATTGGGACCGGCCGATATGAGGGACATCGCTTTGTCGTATGGACTTGGGATCTGCATATTTGACTGTGTCCAAGGTATGGACGAGAGGGATAATTCCGCAAGTTGGGGTGGGCCGCTAGTGGGGTGAGGGATGTGGTTT
The DNA here is from genome assembly GCA_903798405.1 of Fraxinus platypoda. Lineage (NCBI taxonomy): Eukaryota > Viridiplantae > Streptophyta > Magnoliopsida > Lamiales > Oleaceae > Fraxinus > Fraxinus platypoda. The sequence continues at coordinate 8,992 of CAIGRT010175549.1, forward strand.
GTATTAGGTGAGGGACGCCATGGAGTCTTATTGCGCCAAAGTGAGGATGGTTGCCAATGTGGTGTGGTTTGACTAGTAGGATTAACGATAGCTGAAAAGAGGTAAGCTCCTGCTAGGTTGGTAGCACTGAGCCTTTGAAGTTAAGTAATTTTTCTTGAAGTTCTTCAAATGTGATTGGAGGACGTCTTTGGCTTGGGCTGCACGCAGTAGTTCCTTGTAATCATCACCGAGGCCATCCAGAATTTCTCTGAGGCCCTTGACATCAATTGGGGCTCCAAGAAGAGCAAGCTCATCATCTTGTGCTTTGACATTTTGTAGAAACTAGGTTCCATTGCCTGAACCTTTAGTGATTTGTTTGAGTTTGCTTTTAACTTGCTTGATGCGGCCTCGATAGGGTGTGGCGTATGTGGTGTAGAAAATGGTCCATACTTTACAACATGTTTTAGCTTGAGCAATGAAGAGTATTATAGTGGGTGAGATAGAACCGATGATGGTACTGAGGATTAGTTGATCTTGACGAGTCCATATGATGAGGGCAGGAACGGGGACTATGGTGCAATTTTGGGTGTGGGTGGGTGGTGGTGATGGTTTTGATCCATCAACATAACCAAGTAGGTCATAGCCAATGCAAATAGTCTGAAACTGTAACTTCCAGGAGAAAATTTTCCTAAAAACTAGTATTTTTGATAACGCACTTCATAAGTCTAAGTTATATAGTTGGGATAATATCTTTAAATTCGAATACAGCAAGTACAACAGTTAAACAAACCCAGCTAAGCAATCCCTAAAGCTGAGGATAGTATTTGTTATTACTCTACAGCATCAGATTCGTGGACATATTTTATTCATATATCCTCTTCTTTTCTCACTATCCTCCACGAGCAATTATCCCTCCTTAGAAAGAAAAATGTAAAACTGTAAAAACGCTCTAAGCAGTTAAAAGAAATAGCCCAAAAATTTGGGGGTCAATAATTGATAGTTCCAAGAAGACAAGATAAACCAGTGCACACCTTAGCCGGCTTCTCGGTTATCCTTATAGGCATAAGCCTTGTTAAATTATGGTGTAAGTCTTGAAAATTTTAGTCAAGGCATAAGCTTCAAGGTGTTCAAAGAAAGCCTTGAGTTCAAATAGCTTTTCTTAATGTGTGCTTATCTTGTTACTGATATTAATTGATCGATATCAATAAATGATTGTTAAACTCTTCATGGCTGGAAATTGCGATATTCAATTGATTTTATGAATTAGTTGATGATTTTTATCCTAAATATCCATGATTTAATATGCAATTGATATTTTTCAAATTGGAGCATGTTCTCAATCTAATACCCATAGGAAAATACTCTAATTCATAAATATTTGTGAACTTTGCTTCTGATGTGATGCTTTATCTTATCATTTCTATTTTGGTGTCATTCAGAAAGGGTGGCCTTCAGTTCATATTCTCCTCATCACACCTCCTCCAATTGATGAAGATGGACGTCTACAGTAAATTTCTTCTCAGTGCAGCTACTCATTTTATTTCTTATAGCGTTTGAAGATTTTTAAATTATTCATTCGTACATGTTCTTTTTTGCCATTTGAGACCATGCCACGCAGCATGCAATTATTAGATAGCATTGAAGTTCAGTTAGTATAAAAAATGCAGGAATCCATTTGTCGAGAATGAATCAGGTCTACCTGAGAGGACAAATGAGGCTGCTGGCAGATACGCTAAAGCCTGCCTTGCAGTTGCTGCAGAATGTGGAATTCCGGCAGTGGATCTTTGGACAAAAATGCAGCAGATTCCTGGCTGGCAAAAAGCTTATTTAAGGTACTTCTCATTTCAATCACATGATTAATTTCAACTTTAGATATATAACAATGTCTTTCACAGTACAATATGGTATTATACCTCTCATAAATCATGTTATCCCGAAAATAGGCACACCTTTCATGTAATAAATTGCAAGTAGGCCTAGACGTCGGGTAGGTCGGTCCAAATATATCAATATTCAGAACCAGCCATTATACTTCAGATATTTCATAAATGGAACCATTCGAGTTATTGTAAATACTAGACCCAAACCCAAACCGTTGGTTCCGGTTCAGTTTCGGTTCTACCCATGACATTTTTTATATATATCTATTTAATAAATATTTCATAGATGCCCTTTTGGTACATATATCTAATACACTACTATTCGAAAATATTTGTGCAAGGGAGAAAATTCATCTAAGAAATTTTCAAAAAGCAAAATAGTGGATATTAAAAACCACGAAAATAGGAGAAAATAAAAGCATCAAAAATTAAATTATAATTTGAGAAAAAAATATTTTTCTTAATAAATCTTATTCGATACATAAGCGAGGCATACTAGAGCATATAATTTAATCACGAACAATGCTTATATTCTTCTACACTTCAAACGAATTGACATAAAAAAATACTAATTAGATACATAACTCTGTAGTATCAAAAAAATTACGATTCACATATTGAACTTGTTATGTTTGAATAAAAATTAAAAAAATATATTTAAAAAGAGAATCATGAACTCAAGATAACAAAAAAGGTATGTCGTAGCCCAAACAATGAATATATCAAATTCAATTGTCATGCATTATGAAAAAATTAAAAAATCACTTAAGTTTATAAATAATGCAAGAAAGTAAAAAAGGTTGAATTGCAAAGAATAAACGCTTTGATTCATCAACTTACACCACAACTTAGCTTGAATTTTTATATTCATAAAAAACTCTAATTGTAAAGATTAACATGTAATAACTTCTGAAATGCAAAAATTTGATGTGAGGCGAGAGGTAAAAAATTGGGAGTCAGTCTTGATTTTTTAGGGTTGGAGTTTAGAGTTCTAGACTAATTACTACCGAAAATAGGATTTTTAGGTTTTATATTTTTTTTATTCGGCCTATAAATTGTAAATAAAAAATTATATGAAAATTGGTTCCACTCGGATACCCACGATTCTGGTTCAGGAACCAAGAACCGAACCAGACCCAGTCGGTTATCGGTTCTCAATTTTGGTTCCTATTTTATTTTTTTGGGAACCAGACCAGAACCTCCGATTAAAATGCCCACGCTTAATTGCGAGTGTCCTATTATTATTCCAGTGTACAAATCTTTCTGTTCATTTCTATGCTTTCTCATCAAATTCATCATTCATCAAGTGCTTCCGCTCTTTTCTCAAGAGAATAACCAAGATGAGAGTTGGTCATCTTCTTCGTTGACTCCAAATGTTCATGTTAATCTTTATATCTTATCCCGCCAAGTACTAAGACAATTAGCCTATCCTATTTCCGGCTATTATTTTGTGAATTTTGACCCTTGATTCATTCTCAGTGTACGAATCAGTGTTCTTTCAATCTCCAAAGACAGTTATTATCTTCAGAAAATATAATTTCCATTTCTGTATTGAATTGCAGAGATGGTTTGCATCTGACTCAAGGTGGCCAAAGTGTGGTATTTGAGGAAATAATTGGCAGACTAAAGGGAGTAGGCGTAAGTCTGGAAACTCTACCAGTCGATCTCCCACTTATAGCTGAGATTGATCCTAAAGATCCCATGAAGTCTTTTGAGAATTAACTTGGAAAATGGGGACACTTAATTGCTGGTATGAATATAGTTAAATCATATGCTTCAGCATGAAATATCTGCATGTTTTGGTGCAACTTTTGTGCTACTGTTGATTTTGTTGAACTCTATAGTGTTCTTGTAAAATGCTTTTGCTCTGTGTTATGTAGCTGATGGACATTAAGAACACAATCTTATGAAAATGTTCGTGTTAAATTGCAATTATACTTTGTTGAAAAAGAAATAATGACCAAGTAATTTTCAAATGCCATGAAAGCTAGGGTACACATGGACCTGAATACCGATAGAAATTCAACATACGGAACTAAACAGTTCAATATGCAGTGATGGAACCGAACTGGACCAGAAACGACTAGTTATAGTTTGGATTGAGTCCGGTTCTTTTCATGCTTTGGAAAAAAATTATTGGATTATCAATAGACTATTGTGCATGGGATTCGATTCTTCTTCCTAGTGATGTTGAGGATTGACCATCAGGTGCCTCTCTTGTACCCACCATTGCCCTCCTATTTTGCTTCACCTTGATAACTCGAGTAACATTTGACTGCTCTTTAGTCCTCTGTACATAATACCCACATTCGACGCTCCTTGAATATCGACATTTGAAAAGAAAATTAGTAGGATTAATATTGAAATTCTCAAGGAAGATGAACTTGCCATTTCTTGATGCTTTATGCTTTGAAGCATGAATCCACAAGTGACAAGTTGGAGTACTTATTTATCAAGTAACCATTAGTCCAAATTTATAGCAGAAACTCAACTGGGGAAAACTACAAAAACTGATATATTTTTATCGATAATTTATTGGCTCCTGCCTATTGAATAAATAATCAAAGAGATTTTTTGTCTCTCTAAAATGGATTTGCTTTTAATGCAAAAATCACTTATCTATTTCTAATTTTTCCCCCACTAACTAAGCCGGTGTCACCAACTTAATTTTCCTCTTGGTTTCTAGTATTTTTCCCCTTCCGTTCTCGTGTTTCTAAGTTGCTGTCTAGTCACCTGCCTTGTTAGTGTATTTTTGACAATTAGTGGACATAGTAAAGGACAAAATTGGAGAAAAGAGAAAATTGGAAGACAATTAATATCATTGTTTCATAAGTAGACTAAAAAGCCTATTGAAAATTCTCATTTCGTTCTAGGATCTGGAAAACCAGATTCTTGTTATGTGGCTAGTTTGCACTCTTTAGACTTTCCAACCAGCGACAGAGACATTTGAGTAGATAAAGCTAAAGGAGGTGTGGTATCCCTCGCTCCATTCTTTTCTTCGTTAAGAATGATGGGACGGAAAAGAAAACATTCTTAATCTGTACCGAATCAAAAGTAAAAGGAATGCCACTTATCCACTCTCTTTCCATGTCCCATTGCTATTTTTCTTTATACTATGTATTATTGTAGAGTCCACACTATTAAGTTCAAATTATTTAATCGTTAAAAATTTAAATATTAGGGCAATTTCCTTAGTTAAAGATCAAGTTCTAGTTGAATTGTATTAAAAGTTTATTAAGTTGTAATCAAAGTTAAAATTGTTAAGGATTGGTTATATAGGTCTTGAAGGAGTCCAAGATATCAAAGATATCCAAGAAGATCACATATAATCAAGGAAATTCAATTAAAAGTCTAAAAAATTTCAAAGAGTCGCACAAGTTATGCTTTAAATTCTCAATCGTAACTTACAACACATTTTTTTCACGTAAAAAAATTCAAATTTGGAGATTGCTATTTCTAAAAGAATTGTAGCCTTTTGAGTTAGTTTTTCAATGCACTTTGAATTCTCTTAATCGAACATCGAGGAAGTAAGTACTGATGAAAATATTGACCGCTACTCAGTTGTCGCCCAACTAGAGTTGGCTTGGTGCTCGAGCGACGGGTTGTTCGAGAAATTGACCCGATTCGATTTTAACTCTATCTTCTTGTCCCTTTTCATCCCAAACATTACCCATTATAAATATACATCATATGAATGTCCCAAATTGTGTTAAATCATTTTTTATATAGAGATCAATTTTTTGATGATCCAAAACATCCATTGATTTCAAGATTCAACGACCTTATATTACTTGATCCATAAATTCTTCCAAAACATATTTTGTTAATCAAGTCATGTTGTTCCATATTAAATCACAAGATCAAAACACAGAGGGTCTCTTGATCAAACACCAAACCACCTAGTTCATCGGAGATAAGCAATACTAGGGATAGGGAGCTGGTGCAAAAGCACGCATTCCGTAGGGCCAAGGTGATATTCCAAGAGTCGGAATCTGGTGTGAGAAGCATGCTGTCCAGTAGGATCAAGGGTGACTACAGGAAAATAAGGTAAGAGGGGACTAAGTGTTAGTCGGGTCTGAACATATTGTAAGTTGTTTCGTTTATAGTGGATTATTGACTAATAAAGTGTTCGGAGTTTTTGATTATTTGCAAAGGGTTTTATCCGTGATCATGTTGATGTTATTTACTTCATGCAATTTACAAATTGTGGTAATAAAATATAGGATAAATTGACTTGTTTGATCCAATCATCTAGAAATAATTAAAAGTGACTTGTTGTTTTTAATTGTGTAATTTCGCACGTGGGTCTAAAT
>CAIGRT010175558.1:0-10498 GCA_903798405.1 Fraxinus platypoda
TAGCAATACTCCGCAAATAGAGCCTAACAGTTTTACTCCAATTTAAATAATTAGATCGATTAAGTTTATGTTCCGTGATTTTTGACATCATCGGAATCACATCAAACACAACCACGAATTTCTTTTCCTCCATATTATCAAATATCAGCCAAATAACGAGCACAAAACCACAACAAAGTCAGAATAATTGACAAATCCGAACCTGTCCCAAAATAGATCACACACCGAGCCAAATAATCAGATGCTGACCCAAGCAGGTAGTAGAACGTGTCGTGGACGTCGAGGCGAGCAGAACGGCGCAAAAATAACCGAATTCCGGGCGAGTGGTGGTCGGAGCAGATTCTTTAGGCGGTGCGTGTGGCTCACGCGCTAGGTTTTCAGCGACGGAGCTCCAGGCGAAGGCCGGTCGATGGGTGGCGCTCCCTCACGTGCCAGCGGTGAGATCCAAATGTGGCTGGAAGTAGGAGTTCCCAAGAAACCCTAGCTGCCGCACTGCATTGTTCTCTGATCTATTTGTTTTTTTTTTTCTTCCGGAAATTTCAGCAAAGCTCTGATACCATGTAAGTTGGGAGGAAAAATTATTTTTCTCACTTGTATTCAACAATCTCTTAGGTATATATACAAGTTACAATCCTATATTAGGAAAGAAACTAATTATGTTAAATTCCTATAACTTAGAATCAAATCTATATATTTCCTATTCTAAAAATATAATCTGTAACAGTTTTATTTAACATTGTATACTTGGTTTAATGATGCGGCTACTAGGCATATAAATAGGCTGCCCAATTTCATGTTGTTACTTTCTGATTTAAAGCGATAATACACTTTCTGTGTATTATGCATTGATTAATAAAATATTTGATTATCTTCAAAAAAAACATAACAGATTTTGTTGCAGTAATAAGCAACCCAATTAACAATATTTCTGGCTATGATACCACACAAATTTTCATAAGTACTGGTTTGCATTATGCCTATTGGTATGCTACAAGAAGGTTTTATTCTGAAATCCATAATTCATTCAAATCTAGAACTGTATCTTTCTAGTAAAAGAAGTGAATGTGGTTCACAAGTCCCGAAGGCTTGAAATTATAGTCAATAAAATCTTTAAAATATCATGTTGCTCAGTTAAGAAAATATGGTATTTTAGTTTTCTCTTACACCAAATGAACCTAACATTTCATGAAGGAATTGATAATTAATAATTGAGCCATCTCAAAAATTCTAAATACAGTTCTGAGTATAACTTCCGAATTGCCTGATATCAATTTAGTAGGTGATGTATCACCTTGAGGTTTAATGTACCAAGTGGGACCCAACAAAAACCATGAACAAATAAGTAACTGCAACCAGACACAAGAAAAAATCCAGAGCCGCATCAAATTATATTTAGCGGAGCTAACTGCATTTACCAGTGTTGGAAATGCATCAATTGCTTGGATTACAGTTCTCATGAAGAGTAGCGGGAGAGGAGTTTGATCAACCTAGAAAGTGAAACAAAATGAGCAAGGACCAAGAGATATTCAAATGTTGATACTGAGAATCTGTGCATACCATCTGGTTTAAGGCCTTTGCCAGGACCTGCTGTGTAAAAACAGTCCGCTGTTCAAAACAAGCCGAGCAAGCATCTGTGATCTGAAAATTACTCGCATTATAGAATTAAAATACAAACAAGGTTGACGTGTTACAAATTTAAGTTTCAATCACTGGAGAAACTTCAATGCAGTAATATAGTGACAACTATATGGAATGGCTTAGTTAATAGTTTAAAGTCTAACAAGAAATACAGCAGGAATCAAAACCCCATACAAGATGCGTTCAGGAATAGCCACCAGGCCCACCACAAGGTATTTAGCACAAATTTCAAGCTACATAAGGTAGCCACCATAAATCCATTTGAGACTACTTGATAAATCCATAAGGGGTATTGAACTTTAAAGCAGTGATAAGAGTTCCCATGATTTCAGTACATTGATTCACATCTTGCTTTATGTCTAGAAGATTCAAAACTCCAGTGTTACCTTCTAAAAACAAATATATTACCAGAAGATGCTTAAATAGATACCTTTTTGAGTGGAAGACCATCTCTCTCAGGAATGATGTCATGAATAGCTACCAAGACTTCTGCTGGTGTCAGTGCTGGACCTGTATGCGAAGAACCCTGCAACAAAAATTAAAACAAAAAGAAATTAAATGAAATAAACTACACACTGTAATCTTAGAAACTTGTAAGAAAAACAGTTAGAATCTAATTAAAAATCAATACAACCAACTCTTCATATAAAATGACTAACTAGATATTGCATATTTCATAGAGAGTACCTGCCAGTCAGATGTAAATGGAAAATAATCTCTCAACAGAGCAAGACAAAAATAAAAAGACGCAGTCATTGAAATCCAAACTAATCTTATAGAACAGTCGGCCAAACTCCCAGCATCAGTATAAAACAGAGATAATTCCATGAAAACATATGTATCTAGGCAAGTCATCGCTGTTACTGATAATTCCATGTTAACATAAATTCTTTTGCACCAGTAATTGATAAAACACACCACCATAGCAAGACAAGGAAGCTTAAAAGAATGGACATCTTCATTATATTTATTACAATCAGATTCCAGAGAAAATAAAGGTCCTTAGTTTCCCTTGAAATTAAAGCAAATTAAGAAATTAGGAATTGAAGACCGACACTTCCATGGGAATCTAATAAAATTTCAACACAAAATAAAAGATATTCCACCATAAATATAATTCTCATGGAACAACAGAAACAATAAATCACAGAGAACATCTTATAATGAAAACTATCAGAATGTTTTTTCCTAAGAAACAAGATTTTATTAACTATAGAAGCATAACTACTACTGTAGCACAAAACAAAATAAAGTCAAGGACACAACACATTTTTTCAAGTAACCCTCTTGAACTCCTCGCGGTAGAAATCAATAGATATAATAAAACCTTACATGTGTCCCAGAACTCAGAAACTTCTTGCTCATATCCTTCAGAACCCAAGAAAGAGCCAAAACTTACTATCAGAACTAATTTTTACCTGTAGGATATGAGCCAGCGCTGTCTGAAATTTATCCAATGGAAGGTTGACAAGATGAGGAAAAATAGGTAAAACCTGTAGTCATAAACAATTAAAATCCGGACAGACCAGAAAAAAAAAGAACTGGAGTTATAACAGCAGAAGGAAAATGGATAAAATTAGTCTCCAAATGAAAAGATGTAAAGTTTTTCAATTGAAATCACCAAGAATCGGGATGATAAAAGGATAAGGACTAACTTAAAAGTATTCTAGCAACACTTTTCTCAACTTTTTAAGCAAAATCTTGATAAAGAACTCCTTACATGCAAGAAATATACAATAAAAAGAATTTTATCCCCTACCATACATGAATTTTAGAAGAAACGAGCAGACATCAAACCCATTTAATCTATAAGTATCAAGAGCACCATAAGTTTATCAGCCTCCAAGCTCCCATCTTCTCTAAAATTCTCAAACTTCAATAAGAAGGAAAAGTACTTGCAATTGCTGAGCGTTATTTCTCAACTTTTAAATTTAGAAGAAGGATGATTTCTTACATGGTTTTAGATCATGAACCAAAAATTGATAGCTTCCTGATTTTTTTCCAGAAAGAATAACCAGTTATTTTTGACATTCAGATTAACATGATTTCCAGTTTTCCTTAGTTGGAAAAAAGTATTGCATTCTTGAGTTAAAGTTATTTTTATTGATCATTAGAGCAATCGTTATCCCCTTAACAGTTGTAGTTTTGCATCTATTATAAAAAATGCATGTATTTCTCCATCAGCCCTATTCATACTGAAAACCCTAGAGAGCAGAGAGAAATATGGTTATAATTTATCTATCAACGGTATCAATGGCAGAGATAAGTTATTATATTTAGTGCATATATGTAATTAAGTGTTCTATAAACGGTGTAATATTCTCTCTTGGGCTTTCGGTGATTTTGGTGTTACTCGACATCTCTTTTGGGGCTTTTGGTAATTTTGTTATGTTGGTTTATTTTCGTTGTGGGATTTGGTGATTTTGGTGCCATTGGGCTTTTCTTTTACTATAGCCTTTTTCTGTTTAGACGATATTTGATAATTTTGTAGTCTGTCATTTTGGAAGAAAGTCCACCTAGAACTTTTCTATTAAATTTACGGGCAAGAATTATGCCGCATGAGAATTCCAATTCAAAATGCTTCTGAATGGGAAGGAGCTTTTGGGCCACATTGACGGATCTTCCACCTCTAAAGAGGCCAAAGAATAAAATTAATGGGAGACGAATGATGCTCGGATCACCTCTTGGATTCTAAGATCTATTGAAGCTCACATGGTGAACAACTTATGCCCCTTGGTACAGCGACTAGCTTATTTCACTCATTGTTTTAATACGACTTTAGCTTGCAATTTAGCTGTTCTTGAGAATGTTTATAACGTATTTACGTGTGTTTTGATATTGTGAGATAGGTTGATTGAAGTGGTGCAAAAGAAGGGAAGGAAAGGAGAAAAAATTTCAGAAAATCTGGCGCCACAGCGTCGTAAAATAGGCGCTAACACAGAAGAAGTAGATTGTGTGACGCCGTCGTGCAGGAAGATTGTTTTGATTATTTTGGACTCTTCTCTTGGCCAAATCCATCCCAAATTTACCCCAAGACTTTATAAGGATATAAATACAACCTTAGAGACCACTTTGAAAGAGAGAATTGAAGGGGGCAAAATTCAAGAAATCAAGGAGGAAGCACAGGCAACTTGGTGAAGAAGATTTATTCGAGCATCCAAAAAATAGTTTTATCATTCTTCTCTTCACGAACTAAATAATTCTTCTAGGGTTTGATTAGCCAAAACTCAAGGATATGATTTGATTATGTTTTAATTATTTATATAAGTTTTTCCTTACTATTTATTTGTGCGATTGATTTAATACTTTCAATAAATTGACCATTAATTGAATGATTAGATGTTAGTCAATTCCGACACTCGAGAGAGATTTAGGCACGATCATAACAATAACACAACCTAGATTTTATGAGTTTCGAAAGAAATGTGGCGCGATCATAACAATAACACAGAAGATTAATGAAAACGAATATCTGAAGAAAGAGGTGCATAAAACAGAAGACACGCTACATGTCTTGATTAAGCCACAAACACTTGTTTTTAAGGATTAGGCCTTTGATAAGGGGTTAGTAACTTAGTTGATTCTAGAAAGTTGAAGTAGTCAAAAATAAAGAGAATCCGAATATGTTGATATATTGAACTGCAATTAGTTAAGTCCAAGCAAACTGGAGAGGATAAGGAGTAGTGCTTTCAAAATCAACCTTAAAATGCACCATTGGGAGGAGAATGAAAGAAAACAAGTTTGGGGGTATGTGAATTCCATGAGCAAAGAAATGATATATTTAACTTTTGAGGTCGGGAATTGGATCAACTTGTGAATGTACAGCATTACACTTAAATCTTCACACACAACCTAGTTTACATTGAATAGGTGAGAAATTAGCTTTTGAATTATAGTTTTGAAATAGCTCATGAATTTGATATCATATTTAAAATCCTGAGCCATAAAGTAAGATATCTAACTAAACTTGTTCTATGTCAGTTCGTTCGTTACTTTTGTTTGTGTGATCATTAATCCATTTCTTTCTCTATGTTTGCTTGAAGACAAGCAAAATATTAAGTTTGGGTTGTTTGATGAGTTTATTTCACTCATTGTTTAAATACCACTTTTACTTGTTATTTAGCTGTTCTTGAGTGTGTTTAGAACGTATTTGTGTGCTTTGATGTTGTAAGATATGTTGATTGAAGTGGTACAAAAAGGTGCAAAAGAAGGGAAGAAAAGGAAAAGAAATTTTCAGAAAATGAAGCACCACACTGCCGTAAAATGGGTGCCGCAGCACCCAATCAAGTAACACAAAAGAAGCACAATGTGTGGCGCCACTGGAAGAAGAATCGTGCGCCGCCATGCAGGAAGATTGTTTTATTTTTTGGACTCTTTTCTCGGCCAAATCCGTCCCAAATTCACCCAAGACTTGACAAGACTATAAATACAACCCTAGAGACCAATTTGAAAGAAATAATTACAGGGGGGCAAGATTCAAGAAATCAAAAAGGAAGCAAAGGCAACTTGGCGAAGAAGATTGATTCAACCATCAAAAAAATAGTTTCATCTTTCTTCACTTCATGTTATTCTTTATGAATGTACAGATTTCATGCCTCATCTCATGAACTAAATAATTCTTTTAGGTTTGATTAGTCAAAACTTGAGGATATGATTTGATTCTGTTTTAGTTATTTATATGAAATTTTCCTTTCCGTTTGTTTGTATGATTGATTTAATACTTTCAATTAATTGGCCATCAATTGAATGATTAGATGCTAGTTAATTTCGGCACTCGAGAGAGGAGAATTTAGGCACGATCATAACAATAACAAAATCTANTTTAGGCACGATCATAACAATAACAAAATCTAGATTTTATGAATTTCGAGAAAAAGTGTAGAATCTATGAAGCTTGTTCCATCTAAGAACCACAATCTCGATAAATCTTGATTTTAATTCAGAATAGAAATGTTGGAATTAATTTCTAGAATTAATTTTTACCCGACATTCGAGAGGGGGTAAGATTACATTAGTGTTCTTGCTTATAAACAAGATTAATTGATTAGAGACAACTAGGTTTTTTAAAATCATATTTGATAGTTAGGAGAAATCATAACCCCGGACTCTCTCCCATTGATAAATTCTTAAACATTGCATTTATTCATCGAGTTCGTCACAATCATCCCTAATTTAGATAAAATAAAGACTACACTATTATAGTACTTAGTATAAAATTAAATTACAATCCCTAAGGGTTCGACACTCTAACTCCATTCATATATTACAAAACTTGACACCGTACACTTACGGTATATTTTGCAGTATAGAAAACGCATAACTAAGGAGATGTGGGAGTCTTTGAGGCGTATATACCATCAGGACAATATTGTGAGACGATTTCAACAGGAGCTCAAAATTAGGAACTACATTCAAGGTAATCTCATCATTGAGCAGTATTAATTTATGTATCAAATATTCTGATATTATCACTAATGTACCTAAGTAGGCTCGAATCACCTCGTTCAATTAGTTCATGATATTAGAGATCCGATACCTTCTTTGGATGTGTGTCTTGGTGAGCTATTTCAAGGGGAACAAAGAATCGCAACACAAGCTGTTTTGGCACTGCTAGAGAGACATGTGATGTGGTCAATGTTGCATATGCTGCTCAAGGAAGGAACTGAGGAAAGGGACAGATGCAGTGCTAAAGCTGCAAGAAGCTTCAGCATATTACGCGTAATTGCAGTAAAAAAGTGTGCAATTATTGTAAGCAGATTGGATACATTATAAAGAAATGTCCTACACATCTCGCAAACTAACGAGCACAAGCCTTTAATGCTGATGTTCCAAACCTTGTTTTGTGTGCCCACCATTTACTATAGTAGTACGAATCAGTCTGTCCTTACGCCAAAATATTTTGCCTCTAGACTTCAAGATCAAGGTAAGATTGTTTCTCCTCCCAGGTTTTTTGATAACCTTCAGAAGTATATTGGTGTAGAACATATTCAAATTGCTAATGTAAGTAATCTTCCAATTATAGCCATTGCTAATAGATCATTTGACTAGCTTGAAGCACCACAGTAGTCCTTCACTTATCTAAGGTCCCTTTATATACGGAGGCTAAGCGAATTTTCTTATATGATGACCTTATTCAGAAGGTCAGGAACACGATATCGAGTTGGACTTCTCACCTATCTTTTGGGGGCCAGATCACACTATTGAAGTTCGTTCTTTCGTCTATACCACTTTACCTACTTTAGATCATGCAGCCTCCTAAAATTGTAATGGAAAAATTGGAGAGTATTTTTGCACGATTCCTTTGGAACTCAAGGATCAGGAGCAAAAATTACACCGAAGGAGATGGAAGTATCTTTACCTTCCTACTGATGAGGATGGCCTTGGCTTCAGAAGATTGCATGGCATTGTCGACACTTTCTCCTTGAGGCTATGGTGGCTTTTCCGTTCACGTGGGCTTAGTCTTTACTAGACAAACTACTACAGTTTCTTTCTTCTACTGGATAGTGTGGTAGGATTTGACACCGATTGATGTGGCCATTTAGAGGAGGATTGCCTATCATATGGACTTTCATTGTCAGTGTTGCTTGGAGATCAAGACTAGTTCACATTTTTTTCACTGGAAGCAGCATTTTTTATCAGGGTCATCACGAGAGGGAGTTAGATCCTAATTCCATGTATGGAGATACTTGTGCCAATATGTTTGCAAATGACACATTAGCACTATCATCCCCCTATTTATATTTTAGTTCCTTTGACTTGCGAGGAATGATGCAAAGCACAATGAGATTCGCATGGAACCTAGACGGATCATTTAGAGAGTATCGCATGGTTTCACTCATCCATATTCACTTATTTCGACCTATTCATTGGCTACTTGACTATCACCTCATCTTTTAGTCTTTCCATGACTATTTTCCCCACCCCTCCTATTTTGATTTTTTAGCGTACTCCAATGGTGAGAACTCACAAAATCAACATTGATGAATGCCTCACGAATGGATTTGTAGTTGTTGGAGCATTATTCGGGACCAAAATGGACATTACATTAGGGCCTTCTGGTCATCATATGGAGAATGTCTTATCTTGGAGGTTCATTTACAGGCTATCTTATATGTAATTTCACTTGCTCGACAACTCGGATTATCGGACATTTGGGTGAAGATTGACTCATTTGTGGCCCTCCACTGCTATCAATAGGAGTGGAGGACCATGGATGATTCGGATCATTCTCGGACGGATCAGACACTCTCATTTGACCATGATAATTGTTTCCCACACTTATCATAAGGGCAATCAGATTGTCGATTCACTTGCATCTGAGTGCTAGAACCACATCATTATCAAGAGTATGGATCACCTAACCTACTACGACAAATTCAGGCCCTTTAGCAGATTGACAGACATGGACTTCCCACCATTAAAGGACACTAACCTTATTCTTACTCTTTTGTAGCTTTTAGTATTTTCCTTCATTTGTAGTACTCCCCCTCTTATTATTTTCCTTCATTTGTTGCATTTCTTCGCTTTCGGGATGTCAGGTTATCTTTCCTTTCCTTTTGTTCTCATGAGTTTAATTTTAAATATACGGTTGGAGAATCCCAACCCCCATCAGCCTTCCCTAATGGTGCCTAAAAACTCATTGAGGTCGTATTGCTGTTTTGTTTAAAAAAAAAAAATGCTAACAAGCCACTTGTGAGGCCATTTTCTAAAATAATTTATTGGCAAACGTAAATAATGTGATTTTTTTTTCGATAGAATATGAGTAAAAAAATTTCTCGTACATTTTCCATGCAAAGGATTTCTACTAGAATATAATGTTTCAAACACTTCAGATAATTCTTGCTTATTGTTGAGAACAGATAGGTCGTCATCCAACATTTTGCACCCAAGTACATATAAAAATAAAAAATCAAACATCGTAAAATAATATCAGACCTTTCTAGAAGCAGGATATAGTTAATACCTCATCTCTTGAAAATGATGATAGTATTGGTATAAGAATAGAAGCATCCTGTCAAAGAAAAAAAATATAATAGCCCCATGAGGACCAAATATTATAAATTTACTAGTGAATGATCTGAAAAAAGAACACAAATATATGCGGGTAAATAACCTTTAGTTTGGTATCATATAATCGTTTGACAGCGGCCACTAAATCAGGTGGTGTCTTCCCTTCAGATAATACATGAACCACCTTCAGGTGAAACAATTCAATGTCAGGTTACGAGGAAAACAGTCCTGGAGATGTTTCAACAAATAAGAAGCGTGAAGCTTAAAGAAAACTACCTGTGTCAGTAGTTGTTCACTTCCTTGGGGTGGATCAGTTATCATCTGAAGCAATTCGGAATATGATGAACCCAGAGCCCTTATAAGAACAGGGGTATGACGATGCACAGCCTACAGAAGCAACATAAATTTATGATGCTGGAAGAAGCAGGTAACAGAACTAAAAGCAGTAAGAAACATGTAGACCATAATGAAAGTGCCTCTTTCCTGATAAGCAAAGTGGTCATTTTCAACAAACAGATGTGTCTCCACTCTAGACCCTTGTCTTAACAGTTTCTTTGTAAAATCTAAGCATACTATTATCTTTAAATAAAATTTAACAGATAATTTCCAGTGAAAAGAAAAACACTAAGCTATTTTCTTTTTATGGCAGAGAGATCAAGATTTTTCATCAAAGCTAGTCAAACTTGATAGCTTCAGTGGCACACAATAAGATGAGACAGAAAGTAGTGGCAGGCAGACATAAAGACCAGCACCATGTAGCAGGTGCCCAAGTATATTCAGTATGTTTCCAAAGGGTTAATTACCCCAATAATCACTTAACTTTACCGAAAGTTTCCACCAAGTCACTGAA
>CAIGRT010175590.1:0-13831 GCA_903798405.1 Fraxinus platypoda
GTCATATTCCATGTAAATTTTCGGGTGTAAAATTACATGAGGTATGATTTTTTTGGACGTAAATTTTCGATTGTAAAATTTCTCCCAACTTCTTTGCAAGTTCGATTGTGCCCCCAACGATAAAGTTCTGCGTCCGCCCCTGATCAGGATCATTATAAATTTTGTTGTTTGTACTTTTCTCCATAGTATCTTAAATTAGGAAATCATCGTATAGGTTTACTGTGTTTCATTTTATTAATCACTGCACGCCTATATTTTGTATTATATGTTATCTAGTGCTTATTCATATTGTCACTTGAGGAGAGCTGATATAAGTTCTATTGGAGATACGTTTTGGGACGCATATTCATGGCATGTGAATGCATTAATCGGTGAGGATTATGTTTAATTTTGCTAATTTTTTTGTAACTGGTTTTTCAGGATGTGTCTTTGAAAATAATGGCATTTTCTCAGTATGGTCCGAGGGCCATCTCTGTCCTATTGCAGATGGTGCCATATGGCCCATATCGCAGATGTATGGTGGAACTGCAACTTACGAGGTTCTTGATTTTAGATCTATTTTCTGTTTTTCTTCCTATTTCCTTTTTACTAGTTTCATTATGTGGTTTGTTTAAGGATTGCATTAACATTTCTTTCAGTATAACTTCAATACTTTACCAATTAGTGTGGACATATAGCTCCTCTAGGTAAGGATCTAATATTTGAATCCTGTGATGTTTTCCTTGCTGATGTCCAAATCTGAATAAGGTCATCAGAATCTTGGTAATTTGTTTTTCATCACAATTTTTATTTTTCTCTGAGAACAAAGAAAAGGGATATGAAAAGTATTTCATTCATACTGTTATTCCTTCACAGTAATGTCTACATATATACCTTTCTATTCATTTATGTTAGGTTTGGACTCCTCTTAATAAGGTTGACATTTTAATATGAACCCCAAGTCTCAACAATTTATTCTAACAGAGTTTGGAGGCCAGAAAAGCAGAATTGGTGGATTGAGTATCTTAGCGGGAACAGATGGAAGGGTTTTAGGTGGTTGTGTGGCTGGTTTACTCTCTGCTGCATCCCCTGTTCAGGTCTGTCTGCATTTGGGACTACCCTTGTACTGCTTATGCACACAGAATTCTCATTTGTTGAATTTCAAAATGTTGGTCTGTGGGGTTGGACTTTTTTGACATGTCATATCAGTCCTATCAGATTATGAACCTGACGTGTTCACATCTGATGACCCCAATTATATTACTTAACAAACCATAGAGTATTTGGAGATTGCCCTGGAACCAAGAATCACACAACATAGAAAAATTCGATATAGTTCTTCATTGGGTTCAGGATAAGTAACAAGGTTCAAGACACTAAGAATTCATTCATGGGAGTCAGATCCCACAATTTACTATTCTTCCATCCAGTAATTTTCTCACAAATTTTTTCTTTTGGTGAATCTACTCGTGGGCATTAATATCATTAAATTGAAGCGTGGTATTAATGATTACAGTTGACCTCGAAAAACCCTTGCATGCTAAATCATTATGAATACTAACAAGAGGTGCCAATGTACACGGTTTCGCTTGCCTATATGGTTCAGCTCAAGAAATGGTTTGAAGTTTCATTATCTAAAGCTTCTGTTGGCTTTTCTTGAGGGGATTAGTCATGGTTGCATTTCATTTTTGGTTTGTCATTTACAGTCTGTCAAACCTTTGCAAAAAAATTTCTATAAGGAGAAGTAGAGTCTTTACTTGTCCTTTCTCCCATCCAAGGTTCAAAAGCCCATATGATATTCCACTTATTGAAGAGGTGTTAAGAAACTGCATAGTAACAAAATATTTGACAGGTCCACGGGAGATTGCCTTGATTAGTAGTACTTCTCTTGTTCTTACCCAAATGCTTTTATCAATGTTTTGGGCATTTGTGAACGATTTGTGATCTTGAGGTTTTCCTACTATTGCAGGTCATCACTGGCAGCTTCATTGCAGGCGATAGCAAGGAATCACAGCTCAATTGAAATTCAGCTTGGGTGGTGAAAATGGTGTCAGCAGCTCACCATTACACGAGAGTGAATCCTCTGGTGAGCCTGTAAGTCCATCCAATCAGAGTACTCGAGGATCTAATAACAATAATCCCAGTACGTCAGGCATGCAATGGAAATGATCTATTCTGCACATTTTTTTAATCAACATATTGTGATGTAATGACTCGTTTGATAAGATGGACTCACCATTAGTAAAGACAAGAAAGGAGTTAAAATTTTGTTGGTTTTATCTACTAAACACATCCTGAATAGTTTTTGATTGTGAGAATAATGACCACAGGCTGTTTTCCATCTTAATTATAATATTTATGGTAGCAAGTAGAGTTAGGTGCTTAGGCTTGAAAATTTAGTTTGTGTTTCACTGTCGTAGTTGTTGGCTTGTTTCCTATCACATTAGAAGTATAGCTCTTAGGTTCGGAAACAGAACTAAACCAGTGAGCGGCTGGACTAACTCTTCTTATACGTCTATGCTCTTTCGTATCACTTCTCCCTCGTATTCTAAACTTTATATCGTTTATTTCAATAAATTCCCATTACTTGAACTAGAAGCAAGTGTGCAGCCCCATTCAATCTCTTTCCCCATCCAAAAGTTTAAAATGAAAATCATATCTGATATCAATTTTAGACCAAAAATCAAGAAACTGATAAATTTAGGATCTTCCATTTTCTCTGTATTACAGCTATTTAAATGCAAAATAAGAAAGACAATCAAAAAATTTAAAATATGAAAAACAAAGATATTCTTTTGTGTATCCTCCTATATAAGAACTGGAAAGGCAAAAATGAAAAAAACAAATAAATAAATAAAAACTGGTATGTCTAGATTCTAGAAGAAGTTGATGTTGTTGAATCTTAAGCTTCCATAGGCATATGCATTAAGGAGATCATTTTGTGGAGACCAGAATTCTGCTTTGAGACCGGCTCTCCTTGCAGATTTTAGTATTTTGTTTCTATGTGCATACCCTGTCACAACTACTTTCTGACTATTGCCATCCACTTCTACTTTTTCTATACCTGCCAACAAAAATGGAGAGAATCATCAGCATTATAACAATGTATCTATATATTATACACGACCGTCCAGAATCACCCTAATGGACCCGCAACATGACTTGCACCGATGATGGATGCCAGCTAGGCGCAGGTCCCACCACGAAGGCTGACTTTCATCTTCTTTGACTATAATGAACTTAGTAAAATTTTCGAGTGCATGTACCTTTCAATTTTGACAGGCACTTCCTCAATCTTCTCTCGTGTATGCCAACCATCTCCACCTTGAGTTCAACGGTCTGCGAAAGAGAATTAGAACATGAGTAAGAATGCAAGTAGAAATGATTGATAGGGCAGAGAAAAATGGCTATACCTCCATGAAGGAATGATGAACTTGATGACAAAGTGTAAAACAGAGGAAAGAATTTAGAATGAGAGAAGAAATAATAGATGAAGCAGATTAGAATTTCAAGGTTATATATACGAGTGAAAAGGTGGCTAAAGTGAATCTTGATTATGGGTTCTGCTGCTAAATTAAGTTAAGCAGATCATGAATTGCTTTTTCAAAGGGGAACAAGACACACAAGGAAGGAAGTTCTAGAATCGAAAAACATTTAGTTATATCGAGATTAAGGATTGAGGGATTCAACAACTTTAAGGTTGTCCTCAGCCCAAAGCAATCTCTATCCCAAGTATTTCAAATGATTGGCTGGCTTTGACGGGTCAAAATTTAGGCACTTTTACTTTTTCTAGCAACTTAATTTTATCCATTTGCTTATATTTATAACACAAGAATGTCACAAAATAAGTTGGCCTGGGAAATAATGAAAGTAGACAGCAAGTTTGGTATTTTTTTTGGGTTTTGTTTCTTGCTTAGCCACTGAGGTATATATTCCAATCTCATTTATTCTCTTTGTCTCTCTTCTTTTGATATATGCTTGATCATGGTCCAGAAATTTGATTAGCAAGTCACATCTGCCTACCACTTCCAACATGATCAACACAACTGTTCGATGGTTGGGACGGAAAAAAGTTAAAAATCTTGTTTGTTTATATAGAGACTTATCTAATATTAAACACTAAACATGTTTTTTTCTCAAGATATATTCAGAAATGGATGATAATAGACTTTCGGAAAATTCATCTAGATTAGACTCTTCCTTGATCTCTCGAAAGCTTATGTCATTACCCAATCCGACTATTTCAAAGGATCTTCTTGAGCTCATGTTTGGCTTTCATTTTTTCAAAAACTCATTTTTAATCATACGTTATCCTATAAAATAATTTTACAAGTAAATTCAAAAAAATTTCGTATTTTTTTCACAAAATCACTATTTGAAAATGCATTCTCTCAAAAATAGGGCTCAAACTGCTAATGGAGAATTGGATAAGCAGAATTCAAAGTGGAAAGTGTCGAGTTTTCCAAGGTAAGAACTATGGAATGAGCAAGATAAGAGCTGACAAAAGGTGTGAATGTTGGAATATTGGGAATCTCCCTCATCCCCACCTCGTTTTTAACAAAATAATGTTGGCTCCATTTGGTCAAATGTCCCCATCTTTTTTCTGTTTATCTTTGTTCATATGATTCAAATGCCAAAACTTAAACATGCATGCATTATTTCTATAAACAAATCGTTTGTTTTAAGTTCATTGACAAGATGCATATGGTCTCAAATTTCTCACAGCAATTCTTTATAAACATCTTCATAACCTTCGAACTATTTATATAGTCAGTCAAGTATCGAGTCATTGATGTTCCTCCTTAAAATAAACTTGCTTGGCATAAAAGAGTGTTATCAATTTCTCTTTTGGAGCATTCTTAAACCATAAAGTTTTTTTCTGAAGCGTTTGGACTATGAACTTTGTGCATGATTTGGGTCTGAACTTTCGAATTTTGAGTAACCATGTTAAAGAGACTCGTATATAGTAAGACACATTCATAGTGATAATATACATAGGAATAATTTTCATGTAGTCATAAAAAAATTTGGTCTCAATTTGAGTCAATTGTAAATAGGAAGAAACTCCACATGAAAATAAAGTTATAATTTTTTCCAGGCATCAAGGGCTGTGCCTCAAGATAGTAATAATTATCGGTATATTACAAAAAAATTATGCTACGTTACGATATATGTTTAAGATTATAAAATATTTATGTAAAGTTATTTGGAACAAAAGTTGTACGTTATCTTACATTTATTAAACGAAGACTTTGCATTTTTCGATTCCTTTTGATATGACTTCTATTTTTGCTTCCGTTTCTTATAGAAAAATTTCATGAGAAAGCTACTTTAGATCAATTTTCTTTAAAAGAACTTCTAGCGAGACAAAGTACTTTAAAAAATTATCCAAATATCTTAAAATGCAACTTCTTGATATCAGAAGTAACTTTTGTTTTTTAAAAAATTATGCCAAACTGGCACTTAATTCACTCGTTGGGTTCGGGCGGGCTTCTTTCTTTCTCGGAACTCGCCCACCCCACATTCATGAACTTAATTGATAGGCCTAGGGGCGTGATTATAACAGGTTATTTTCACCAAAAAATGACCCGAAACGTGATTTCTTTGAAATGATTTGTCCTTTGACTTGCTTGAATCACGTTATCCGAATAACGAATACCACTTTTTGAAATTATGTCGATCACTTTTATCAATGTCTATACATTGAATTTGACATGATTTTAATTAAAAATTAATGTATTTCATACTTTACATCTATACCACTTGCACGCTAAAGATAACTCAAATCAAAACAATAACTTTTGTAACTATACATCATTAAGTTATAACCTTCTCGTAGAAATAAATTTAGTTTGGTTCCAACATTTTGACAATATAGAGGTTTTACCATGTCATCTATTTTAATGCATCCAACAAAATTATGTAAACATCACAATATTTAAAAATATATAGAATTAATGAACATTCCTATAGAAAATATTAATTGTTGTGAAATTAAAGAACAGGAGACAAAAGTAAGAGTCAAAAGTTGAGTGTAATTTTATTATGACGGTGAATCCATATTACTATTTCGATGAGAGTTACAAATTGATTAATATACAAACTCTAATGGATGTTTGATTGCATTTATTTTTCATGAAAAATGTCAGTTTTTCATCCAAATTTCTAATTTGGAGTGTTTGATTGCTATTTTTTTCATTGAAAATATTTTTCAACTTTAAAAAATATACCTAATTTTACTTATTTTTAAGGAAAACATTTTATTTGGGGGGGGGGGGGGGGGGGGGGGNTTTCCTCAAAATAAGGAAAACATTTTCTTTCTAGGAAATATTTTTCATGTCAATTAAACGCACTCTAATAGTAAGATTTATCTATAAATAGTCATCAATTACTATTCCACAATTTTACGACTCTCATTTGATGATTAATTACATAATATGAACCGTTAAAAAGATGATTTGATAAAAATTTAGTGAAAAATATCAATTTAAGGGAAAAAAAAATAGGACAGTTTATTGTTAAAAATTTTGGAGTATTAAAATATGACGTTTAATTGAAACATTGCCAAGAAATTTAGAGGAAAAAAACCTAGACAAAATAAAAAGACTACAAATAACAACAAATCTTTTAGTCGACACATTTGAATCTCGTATACCAATTTCTAAAATGTAGATGTCGATAATGCTTTATGAATAAGTCAGTCACATTATCACTTGAGCTAATTTGTCGAATATCAATGTCACCAATGTTCTGAAGCTCATTTATAGAATTTTTTTGGAGAAATGTGCTTATGTCTTATTTCCTTTGATATAGCCTCATTTTGAGTTGTGCAATACAACTTGTATTGTCTACATATAATATTGTTGGGCTATCATTTGTCGGAATTAATTTATATGATGTTTGGATATGATGGGTCATATTCCTCAATCAAACACGTTCTCGACTGACTCATTGATTACAATGATTTCATAATGATTTGAAGATATTGCTATAAAAGTTTGTTTCAATGATCTCCAAGATATTCTGTTCCTCCATATGTAAACAATATTTTGTTTGCGATTCTGCCTTATGTGGACCAAAGAAATAACCTTCATTTACATATTACTAAGAAAGAATTCAATTTGTGAATAAAATAATCACACGTCAATAGTACCTCCTATGTAACGACGAATTTGTTTAAGAACACTCCAATATCTTTGAGTTGGCACAAAACTCTATCTTTTAAGCAGATTTATGGAAACATCAATGTTTGGTGGAGTGCAATTTGCTAGATATATTATTAACACTCCAATTTCAGTTAAATATGATATTTCAGGATCAAAAACCTTTTCGACATCTTCAAATGGACCAAATTGATTTTTTTTCACATCAATTGATCAAACGACTATAGGTGATGCTAGTGGATATGCATTATCCATAAAAAAAAAGGGATTTAGTAATTTTTCATATATGAAGATTGATGAACAAATAATCATTCTTCAAAATATTCAACTTGCACCTTTAGATAGAATTTAATTTTTTTCAAATCTTTCATCTAAAACTGATTTTTCAAAATTTGCAGTTGTTGAGCTCTTCTGGAGTTCCTATTAGATTTAAATTATCAACATAAACGATCAAAATTGTCAATACAATATCCATTTTCTTTATGAAAACATATGTGCAAATATCGTCATTTTTATAACCCCTTTTTAACAATTATTCTCTGAGACAATTATATCACATACATTCGGATTTGTTTTAGTCCGAAATTGTATGTTACTGTGCTCAACAAGAGTCCATTTTCTTCTTTCAATGAATGACTCCAAGGTTTCATGTGAAAATGCATTGTATTTTCTATAGTTCTTTACGGTTAATGCCTTGCCTTGCATGTTTTTACGTATTTTAATTGTACTTCTGAAATTTTGAGCACGCCGTACTCATTTAGAGCATGAAACATGCCAATATTGAGTGGACAGTTTCGTCTATGTAACATGTATTTCAGTATTTGGATTCTCAAACTTTACTTTCTAGTTCCTCAACCCACGATCTGCGTACGTTAAATAAACGGGAACTATTGTGAGCACTACTTTTGGGATTATGTTAGCATATTACGATTTTGGGCTTTCTATACCATATGATTTGCTATGTATGTGATATATATTGTGCTTAGTTAATATGTACGTCGTTATATTATATTTGATTTATAACTAACCCGAAGGTTGTTTGTGATTTATCCCCCGTTTGATCTCATTTTCCCTCAAACTCATTTTCAACCACTCATTTTATGAGATCTACAATTTTTATCGACTTTTTAATCATACATTTTCAACAACTTTCAGAAGTCTACTAAAAAATTCATTTTTATGTAAACCAAATAGGGTTGAATAACATAGTCGTTTGGATATCAATGGATTTTTTTCCTATTCATACAAATTTAGAAAATTTCCAAATTTGCCATATATGCTAAGTCATATTAAGAAAGTTTTAGAGTACATTCTATGTTTGACGCACATATTTCCACATAATTGTTAGATTTTCCACTCATTAGTTATATCAGTATTATTGTTTATGCTTCATAGATTTAGCCTAGCAATTATTTATACTATTGCAATTAATGAAGTTTCAATTCAAATTGATGGCAAACTTTCTTCATTTTGACAATTGGTTACATCGTGCCCTACGTGGATGAATCACAAGTTCCTATGAAATCAAGTAAGCCGAAATGAGAATTTTAAATATGAGTGGGGAGGGATTTAACAACGGAAGTTTAATGTATATTACATTTCACTTTATTAAGAGTATCAGTCTTTTAATTTCCAAATTCTATAAAGGCATAAATTTCATAAAAGTCGTTGAAGAAGAGTTTGTCAATTCTAATAAAGCTCTGACTTGCATATTTTGACAAAGTTAATGGTGCGTTTGAGCACATAATGAATGTGTCTTAGAACCAGAAAAAAATATTTTATGTTCCATCTTTTTTAAGAAATTTAGTTTCGTCCCTAAACTTTTAAAGTAATTTGTAAACTAAGTATTATTTTCATTTTACTTTTTATTATATTAATTGAAATAAAGTTATTACTTATGATGTTATAGTACTACTTATCTTATTAACAAACCTCTTATATGAAATGAAATTAGACCTCTTACATTGTGGGTTACTCATTGTATGAAAAATATCATGTGTTATTTCCATTGTATGAATAATTAAATTAATTGAGCTTCTTATGAAACGGATTCATGTAAGAGTAATCCTATTTATCCCCACTGGGAATGAAAACACAGTCTACGTGGCGTTAATGTCGCCTAAATGATAGGTGAAATTAAATAAGTCATTTAATTTCACCTTTCATTTAATCTATTATTTAAAGTCGCATAGACTGTGTTTTCATCCCCACTGGAGATGAATAACATTACTCTTCATGTAAATCAATTAAGTTCAATTAATAACAGATCTTCAAAAGGAGAATTCATTTTCATCAGTTTTAAGATTTTATGTTTCATATACTTCATTTACATTTAAAGCCTATGTCATTGAGGATTAAAGTCAAGTTTTTAATAAAATTTCAGTAGGCAGTGTAGCGTTTGGTTGGAAGAAATATGACACTGTACTGTGTTGTCCGAATTTAATGTTTATATGTCTAGATTTGGTCAAACTCAGATTGAAAAATAGGAAAACAAGAAAAAAAAAATTGCATTTTAGCTTCAATTTGAAATTACAGTCATTTTCTCACTCTTTGCCTGACATCTTTACGACTTCCAAGAAATCTCAGTTTCTTCTTCTTTCTTTCTATTTTTTCTATTAAAAATCGGCCACTTTTGTGTCAATTTTCTTATGCATAGCACACAGCAGTGCAGATGGATACTGAGGGCTGAAACGGATCATAGGTAAATCCCAGGATTCTGAGAAAGAACGCATATCAATTTTCGTAATTTCATCTTAAATCGTTTTTACTATTTCAATTAATTAGAGTGTGGGCTTTTGTAGATTTGGATTCGTTTTTGGGTTTCAATTTTGAAGTGGTCGAAGTGTGTATATTAAATCAACAACTTTCTTGATTATTCAGGTAAAGAAATCTCGGTAAAGTTATCTCTTTTCCAATTCTTGAATTTGACATTTATGTGCATTTCCTTTTTGGATTCTATACTTGTGTGTACATTCATTCAAAATCGTAAATTTAGGATGTATTCATTTGATGTTATGTAGATGTATGAATCTGTTTGTTCTAAATTGTGTATAGCTGTTTGCTGTTTGGTATTCGCTCTGTTGTATATAGTGCAAAGTTTTGGCCTTTCAATATGAGGACAAGTGAAGGAACTCTAGTTTATCGTGTCTCAGCTTAACTTTAATATATCCATGGAGAGTAACCATACTTTCCCATGAGAGATAAATACAATACAAGAAATACCATACTTGATATGTACCCAAACCCTAAACCCTTGTATATTTTTGCTCAACTCGCGATAGAGAACTCTCAAACCTTTTGTGTGCATCGGTTTGTATTTCTCTAAAAAACCTCCTCAAGTCTTTACCAAATCACTTAATTTGAAAAACATGAAAGATAGTCTTCCTTGCACAATCAATGATAGATTTTGTCCCTCATATTGGTTGCGTTTTCTATTCCTTTTTAGACAAGAACGATGATTTATTTGCTTTACATCTAGGGTATCTTTGCTGTAGAGCTTGGTAAGAAGACAAAGGACCTTCTCTTCTTTCCTTGCATTAAAATGTGATCCATCATATTCTTGTCTGCCTTGATCTCCATCCTGTGCATTTCCCGGTTCCAGTGCAATTCTTATCTACATATAATTTCTCCAGTTTTTTTCATAGTCCCGATGTTGAATCTTTGAATTATCATCATTAGTCATTCATGAATGCGGGACCAGGAACGGTCGAATTTAATGTGGTTTGGCAAGACTTGTCTACATCCAGGGAGAGTAACAAGTAACTGACCCAAGTGCTTGCAAGTTGTGGAAATTGGTTAAATCTTGAAAAATCCTGTTACTGGGATTGGATTTTTAGAGAAGTCTTCTTAGTGTTTTTACTTTTTTAGCCATAAATACACCATTACGGAGAGACTGGAAGAGAACGTGGAAGTACGAGTGTGAAGAGTTACCTCGTGTGGGCCCTCGTAGAGTTGGTAGAAGTGTGACGAGTGTCCTCATGTGGACCCTCATAGAGTTGGTGAGAGTGGAGTAGGTGCAAGTGGAACCAAGAAGATGAGTATGAACTTTTTAGGAAGGTAGTTTTGAAATGAAAGCATGAAAAATATCCTTCTTGCTATATAAATAAAGGGCTTATTCATTGTAATTGACAACCCTTAATATATGCATAAAAATCAATCTCCTCTTACCCTCAATTTTTCTCTTCTTGGACCCCGTTTCTCTTCTTGTTCTTCAATTCTTATTTGTCAAATTAATATGCTCCTGCGTACAAAATATCTGGTTTCATCACCCATATGACTTGCAGGGATAATTCAAAATTTCAATTCTCTCATTAACACTGTGTATTATGTGATGACATGTTTTCTTTTTTGTGATGTGACGTACACACACTACTTTGATATCACATCTTTGTTTATATACGAGCCAAGGTGTTTAAAAGTTTGTCATTATTTGGTCCAGATAACATCTTATTGTGCTAATTTCTTGAGCTTTGATGCTGACATAAGTGCATTGCAGAAACTTTTAAATTTTGTTGCTATCTCATGAGTAGTAAATCTCAGTTATTTAACTCTTACACGAGAATAACTTTTTTTTGGATATTCGCTGTGTTTTAATCTGCGCAAAGGGATTTTGCACGAATAATTAGTTGCATTTTTCAAAACATTTTCTTTTATCAATGATGCTAGTGCTGATTTTCCTCCTCTGTCGATGGCGAAGTTAGTGGCCTAAAACCTGCCAAAGTGTCAGGGTACTCCCCCGTGGCTACTCCGGTGTGAAAGGAAGTATGGGAATAAAATAATATTCTTGAAGAAAGAAATGTATCTGATGAATGATTGTGAATATCCCCCTTAAGTGGGATATTCACCTTCTTTATATAGAGGCAGGGTGTGATGACGTGGCTTTACAGCTGGTGGGTAAATGCTTATTCATTCCTGAAATCACAACGCAGGATTAGTTACATTGCCCAATCATAATTAGTTAGTTATAATCGATGTACTAGATGCATCGAGCTAGAATATTTGAACACGATATTTTAGACGAACTAGTTGTTGTGCATTTAGTTGATTGGTAGTGATAGTGGAGAGACAAATGATGAGTGGAAGTGGAACTAATGTACTCAACCTTCTTTGCATCGACCAATTAAATTAACCTTTTCCTTCTTGATAAAGAGAGGGTCGTTCAGTCGTCTATCCGCTTTGACTGGGGTGGTCGACTGACTCGGACAATGCAAGGGAGGAATGTTGGTGGCTATATAATAATATAAGCATCAAGCAATTTGCATTTTATTTTAACATAACTAATGAGAACTAAAGCACGACAAGTTATGGAAGGCAAGTGTGAAGCTTCAACTTAGGTAATTTTAATAAGGTCTTCCCCTTAATTGCTTACATGTTGCTGATATGGTTTTCAATATATCGTCAATTCATGTTTTCCTAAAATTCTTGTAGGTGTAACTGTGTAAGCATTTTCCGAATAAACAAGGAAGCATATGTAATGCCCTCATCTGGATTTTCATCTAATTTGCAGTAATCCAGCATTTATTGGGTGATAATAATTCTATTTCCGGAAGCATGTATCCAGAACAGAACACAGCATCTCCAAAATTGAAACTGGCTGTATCTTTGAATGGAACTGCTAAAGAAGGTGCAATTGGACCACCTCTCGGTCTTATTGACATAGGAGAAAGTGATGGTGGCTACCTTTTCCGCGTTGCCCTTCCCGGTGTTAAGAGTAGTAACAGTAAGTTCCTAATTTCTTTCTTCTGTATCACTCATGCATACTCTACACGCCAAGGTACAAAGCTGAACAAATTTTAACACAATAGTTTTCATATCAGGTAATCTGAAGTGTAATATACATTCGGACGGAAGTGTACGCATAGAGGGAGTGGTAGCAGATGCTCAAATTTTGAAAAATGAATCTGAGGAATTTGAATTGAAACTACATCAGCTCTGCCCAGCAGGCCCTTTCACCATATCTTTCAATTTGCCTGGACCAGTGGATCCCAGATTATTTTCGCCGAGTTTTCGACCAGATGGTATACTGGAGGTTGTGGTGCTAAAACCAAGAGCTCCTCGTGTTTCTACCGAAGGTGCTTGAAATTTGGTATGATGGCTTGCTAAGATTGCTTAATTTATTTTTCTGTAGCAAACTATTAGCCTTGCAGTTTCACTTCTGCTTTTCTTTAGGAGTTTCAGTTGAATCATAAACAAATAATGCTGATTGTGTTTAAGTGCTTCGTTGGTTACATCTTCAATCTGAGTTAGTAGCCGTGTCTAATTTCTTTGTACTTGAAATTTGGTGGTTTATTATGTTTAGAAGGTTAGAACCATCTGTGCAGTAAGATTTCTCTGCCCTTATTTCTAAATATAATCAAATTACGCATAAACAACAATGTAGGAAATAGACAACAGACAGCGAGGAAGAAAGGAAAGACTGAATAAGTTCACTTAGTTTTGGTCGGAAAAGAGGCCATTCTGTTGATGCCTCAAAGTCCTTCAGACTTTCCAGTGTTTCTCTTCATCCTTATGTACCCTCTCTCCCCATTTCTCTCCCGACGAGTTCTTTACTAAAATGTAGTCCAAACCATTTGTTGTTCCATATCCAAGAGCTGCCACTCCATGATCAAGCTGAGGTCCGCAGTGTGCCCAATGCCCGTCAAATACACACCCTTCGTAGAATTGGAAATCTCTACCAGAAGCCTCAATGG
>CAIGRT010175594.1:0-10316 GCA_903798405.1 Fraxinus platypoda
ATTAAGACTTGAAATTTCATCTTAAAAAATCAGCTATGTTAAGAAAAGTAGTAAAACATTTGATTGCTCAGTTGAGTTGTATATAGGTCAAATTGCTCTTTTGAGATTAATGAGTTTCAGTACCATATTAAGATTTGAGATTCACTATTAAAATGTTAACTTGTTAAAGGAATTACTCAAATCGTTATATATTAATTATTAATTTCATCTTCGACCAATGTGGTAACACTACTTCCATGTTAATTATTAGTATGGCAATTTAGGTTTCCTTTCTTGATATATTGAATGGAAAATTGGCAATAGCTCACATGAAACCATGCAGGAAACAAATAGAAAGACACCACATCTGCATGTTTCATGAAAAGATGTCAAAGTGGATATTTTAAATAAACAAAAAGGTCATTTTATTATCTAAATAAGGGGAAAAGAAAGGAAGTTTCATTTTTTCTCTTAATCAAAGAAAGGTTTCTTTCTTTTAAGTAAGCCTTTTTATAGGAATTTAGTACTTTGCATTGAATAAAAATGACAGAGCACCATTTTGATTTAAAGATTTTGTACTGTTTGGACCAAGAATAATGTCCTCTTTTGGGTATGAGTTGTTCATACTTTTATTGTTCTTCATACTATCTAAACATTTTTTTGGTACGTGCATGGTGACATTTTTTAAAACATAAAACCTAAACTTAAGAAACCCCAACTCTCAATTAGGCACGCATTCATGTCCGATATTTTTATATGAATCCATGTAACATGGAGTACATACCTAGTTAACTGAGCATCGACCTTGAAACTTCCCAACCAAAACTTAAATTACAAGAATAGCGAGTGGTATTGTTTCATAACCTTATTGCGGAAGTGATCTCGTAAATGGGTGAAGTGGGTTTTACCCAACAATGTGAGAAACAATCCAAGCCAGCTGATTGAAATTGGCCGCACAAACTCGAGAAGAGGAAATTGAACTGCGATTATACTGCAGATGGGTAGAGGCTTACCTCTAATCTATTATGTTAACACATTAAAAATTGCTATTAAGTATTAATTTGACTCAATAGCTATACATACAATAATGAGCACCGAAGAAAACCCAATAGTGGGTTTTAATTTGTGCACTAACTAAATTTACAAACAAGGATTATGATTATTAGACAATAATGAGCACCGAAGAAAATAAAAATCTCGTGCTCTTGATCTCTTTTCATTACTGAGTACTAAAAGACAATATTAAATACAGGAAAAAAACTAAAATATTATATATTGTGCTGCTAGTCCTATATCAAATACTAAACATCGAACATAGATATTTTTGAAAGGGAAGTATAGACAAAAGTCCAGGTTTACTCAAAAAAATGAGATTGTAGTACAATGTACGTATGCTTCTAATTAGCGGTGGCAAAAAAGCTCGGGGGCTCGGGCGACTCGGGCTCGGCTCGGAAAAAAATTAGACACAAGTCGAGGGTTCACAAAAAAAGAGTATGATCTTAATAGTATGCTAAATTGAGAAGTCCGAATCAAATAATGCTATGCAACAACGGTGCGGATTAGCACACATCTAGTATAGGTGGCAGTGGATAGCATTATTTCTAAAAGAAAAATTATGAATCTCTACTTTTATTATACTTCCTTTTCCCTCCTCTTAGCAGTAAATGACAAAATCTACCAATTACCGCTGACTTGATATTGAATTATTCCTCCCTCAGTCTCTCCCTATAAATACTATCTGTTCCTCATTTTCTGCAGTAATTCAGAAAGAAGAAGAAAAGATAGAAGAAATAATGGAAAATACTGGAAATAAATCTCTGCATAAAACTCAGAAAATATCATTTGCGTCACAGATTCTGTTAAGAGTTTTGGCCATTGCATGTACATTGGCTGCTACATGGCTTGTCATCACTAGCAAGCAAACAGTTGTGGTTTTCGGGATCGTGGTCAATGCACGTTATAGCTACTCGTCGGCTTTAAAGTAAGATCTATTTACATTAATCGTGTGGGCATATTTTTTACATAATCATGCATAATTTTTTCTGACTTTTGATTTTTGTTGTTGGGTGCAGGTTCTTTGCACTTGCAAATATTGTTGCTTGTGCATTTTCAGTTCTGTCTTTGTTTATTGTTTTCATCCTTCGTTACAAGGCTGTGGATTCAAGAAATTACTTCTTCATCTTTCTTCACGACTTGGTACGTCATTTATAGCATACCTAATACGATATAGACAGTATTAAAGAAGACAAATAAACAAAAAATTTATACATACTAATAAGGATTTGAAATTGTTCGACCAACAGATTTTGACAATGTTGTTGATGGCGGGATGCGCAGCAGCAACCACGATAGGGTACTTGGGGAAATATGGGGAAGGCCACACTGGTTGGACTGGGATTTGCGACCATTTTGCCAAATATTGCAAAAGAATTACGATATCTGTTGTGCTGTCGTTTTTCTGTGTTGTGTTCTATCTTTTCCTCACTGTAATTTCCGCGAATAAATCATGGAAAATTTGAGTTAGATGCTGTTTTTACATTGAAGAAAATTATTCTACAACAAAAATGTTGTTTGTATATTTTGATGTTAGTCTTCGCCTATGCTGTCTTTCATGTAAAATGACTTCGACTGTGTTTCAATAGCATTTAAAAGAAGTCTATAAAAGTATTTGAAAGTGGTGTAGACACAAGCAAGAACAGATTGACAATGAACACAACTCGAGTAATAATTTTCACACACAAAGGGTTTGATTTTTCAAGAAATGCAATTCTTTATTCAAAATTAACCCAAAACTTGACTCTTCAAAGAACCTAAATTAAAAACTAAAGACAACTTCAAGAAAGCAATAAAATAAAACCCATGTCCAACCAAACCCCAATGAAGGCTAAGCCTAGCCACAGCTTTTGTCCCTTCACGGGGTCTGTCCCAAGAACTTTGAGGCCCTGGACGACTATTTATTATGAGGCCTCTATACATTATTTTTTACTAGCGTAACAACTTTAAATATATAAATAAATAGCATATTTATATTTAAATGAAGAGTTTGTACAAAAGGAATTATGGAAAGGTTTTAAATATAAAAATAATTAGGGTAAATAGCCGTTGCTCCAAGAATGCTGCTGCTCTATCTTGTGAATGTATGGTTGAAAAGTAAAGTAATTTTATTGGTTTGTGTGTAGAATATTTTATTGGATGAATGTGTGGTAAAAAATCTTACTGTAGCAAATAATTTTTTGGAATAATGATAAACAAAAAAGGGCTAAATACAAGCCCTCTTATTTTAAAATGCATTCGTGTGCAACACCTAATTGTAATCTATATAGCATGGAGTATGTATCCATTTCTCCAAACTCATGAGATGTGAACTAGGTAACATACTGAAACGACTACTAATAATTATTAGTTCAAACTAATAGCATCCTTTAAACTAATTCTTCTAATCGATCATTAGGCCAAAGAAAGAATTTATATTTTATGCATAATTTTTAATTTAATTCTTCACAATTTAGAGATTAGATTTTAAATTCCAAACACTTTTTTGAATATAAATTAAGCATTCACAAATTGATGCTATGATGCATTACTCGTGTTCAGCATCACAATATAGAGACATAAAATGATAGACTTTTACTTTTAGAAATTGCTGCAAATACTACCTAATAGGTTAAATTAATTTCCAATTAATCCAAGATCAAATCTAGGATATATAACATCAAACTAAGTTCATATATGCAAGGCTGTACTTGTATTTCGCGGGCTATGAGGGGAATTTCAGAATTTGAGC
Organism: Fraxinus platypoda; assembly: GCA_903798405.1. Taxonomy (NCBI): domain Eukaryota; kingdom Viridiplantae; phylum Streptophyta; class Magnoliopsida; order Lamiales; family Oleaceae; genus Fraxinus; species Fraxinus platypoda. The sequence continues at coordinate 3,764 of CAIGRT010175594.1, forward strand.
TCCTAAATCGTACCAAGCAATCAATTTTTTTCATTTTTAAGAGTTTTATGGAACTAAATTTATTTAACTTAAAATCAAAAATAAAACAATAAATAAAATGAAATATTAAAAATATTTGTATTACAATCAAATAACAATGCGAAAATATTCTAAACGATCACTTAAATAACTCGTCTTGCAATCCTAGAGCCAAAAATATCAATCAATTTTGGATAATCGAATTGTTCAACCATTTCTTTTTCAATGGATAACATATCTAATCCATTCAATCTTTGTTGTGACTTAGTCGATCGAAGATAAGTCTTAATCAATTTCGACTAAGAAATATTTTTCAGTTGATGTAACTATAACCGGTATGGTTAATGAAATCTTGTAAGCAATGCAAGTATTTGGAAAACAATCATTCATTTTCTTCAAAGTAATGTAGCACATTAATTGCTCTTTTTGTTTCTCTAGATAAATAACATTTCAAGACTATCAACTCCGAATACATGTCATCATCAATAATGTTCGAATGTCCATTATGTTTCAATTACTGATCAAGATTCTCACAAAATTTCAATAAATTGTTAACATGTGTACTATTTAACCTCTACAAATTAAACAAAAATTCAAATATCTCTTCATAATGTTTAAATTGTTCAAAAGGGACTCAAATTAATTTAAGAAAAAAAGATTGAAAGATATGATTTTTTGTCAATGCATTGTACCAACACATANATGTGTACTATTTAACCTCTACAAATTAAACAAAAATTCAAATATCTCTTCATAATGTTTAAATTGTTCAAAAGGGACTCAAATTAATTTAAGAAAAAAAGATTGAAAGATATGATTTTTTGTCAATGCATTGTACCAACACATAACATAGTTCTATATAACTAAGGGTGTCAACGAACCGAGCCGAAACTTTTGGCTTGAGTAAAAAATTTTCGAACTTTTTTTGACCTAAGTCGAGCCAAGCTTTTGCTCAGCCAAAAAAATTAGGCTCGACTCGAGCTTCCAGCCCAAGCCTTGTCGAGCCGAGCCGAGCCGAGCCGAGCCGCTCACGATTTTTTTTTAAGCAACTATTGCCTTTTTTTTTTTTTAAATATGCCAGCAGCTAGCTGCCCGATTTTTTTTAAATTTCTTTTAAATAAAAGTTGCTGCCTGCAAAGGAGTTTTTTTTTTTTAATTATTATTATTATTATTATAAGGTCCGGCTCATAACAGGCTAAAAATAACCCGTGACACGAGCTGGTCCATGTGGCTCAAAGAGCCACAAGGGTTGGCCCGAGCTCCGAGCTCGGCCACTGGCCGCCCGAGCCGACGAGCAAAATTGACACTGCTAAATATAACATATGAGATTGAATAGTAGGCAATTTAGGAAAAAAAATGACAATGTCAGCAATTAAAAATAATGAATGAACTAAAGGGTAAAAGCAAATTGATAAGGATGATAACACAAATATATATATATAATAATTAATAAACCAATAGGTAGTACTATATTCATGAATCCCTCATAAGTCATAATTCATAAACTGAAGACAAATTCATAGGTCATAGTCAATAACACAATAAACTAATAATCAATTATACATACAAATTAAAATAATTTATACATACACATATACAATCGGTTAGAGATAGAGAGAGTGCATTCATAGAATATTAGAATTATATGTAGTCAAAGAAAGGGGATTATTACCAGCTGGCTTCACTTGTATAGCCAAAAAATTGAATTGTTGAAGTGAAGATGGATGAGAAATTGAGAATAAAGCCCAAGATCGAAAACCCTCAATTTAAATTTAGAATACATAATGGAGAATTGGGAGAAGTTCAATTGGTAACAATTGTGGATGGGCCTATGAGATTTTAATTGGATCGGTAAGGGACTAAGGATATGTATTGCTTGTGAGGCTTTAATTTTGGGTCTATGAGTAATTTAATTTGGGTTGTTAAAAGGGAAAATTACCTAGAAATCTTCTTTTCAAGATTACATTTCAAAAGTAGGTGGGTGAAAGATTAAATTTCAATAATCAGGTAGTAAATACTAATTTCTAAATTAATTACACCCACTCATCCTATGACCCCCGTAGATTAAATTTCAATAATCAGGTAGTAAATACTAATTTCTAAATTAATTACACCCACTCATCATATGACCCCCGTACACTTATTTTAAACCCCATACCCTGATTCATCCCCCATTAATTGAATTCCCAAACCCAGAAGCCCTCTTCCTTTCTTTCTGTATCTTCTCACCCGTCAATTTCTTGCCCTCCACCACCAAATCCCTTCTGGGTTTCCTACAAAAAGTCAAAAGCACAGTAATCCACGTCACTAGAGTCGTCGGTACTGCCACAGCCAAGGCGGACACCACCGACAGAACCCCAAACGCTACCCCCAATACACTCAAAACTGTCCACCCAGATGCACTTGACCTTACCATGGTCGATCCATCTCTATCCCTGTGAATCTACAGTAGCTTCGAACCACTTGATTTGTTTGGGAAAGCATATGTTCTTTGCAAAGCCAGATGAACTACCTGATGAGGGTCAGCAGAGAGTTCCAGTCAGATGGGCACCTCTAGGTAGTGGTTTCCATAAGCTAAATATTGATATGGCTATAGTCAAGGGAGAAGATGGTTTGTTGTGTGTGGTTTGTTGGTGGTTTTTTTTTTAGGTAGTTTTTTTATTCGATGCACTTTGGTGGTGTTGGCGATGATGGTGGTAAGGTTAGTTGCCTTCTCTGTCGTTTGATTGTGACCGATTGTGACCAATTTTGTGTTGATTGTGACATATTGTGATCGAATGTGACTTGAGATTGACCTAGTCATAGACAGCCACACTCAACACAAATTTGGTCACAGTTAGTCACATTGAATACACACTTGGTCACATACAATCACACTGAACACAAATTTTTTTATTTGGTCATAATTAGTCACATACAGTCACACTGAACATAAATTTTTTTTTTTTCGATAATTTTTTAGGAGGTGGAGGCAGGGATGGGGTGGTGGTAGGTGGATCCATGGGGGGTGAGAGTGTGATTTTCAATTTTTAATTTTCTGAAAATCTTTAAGTCATCGGAGCGGCCGTCGGAAAAGTCGCCGGAGAGGCCGCCGAGTGATCGTCGGAACAATCGCCGGAGAGGCGCCGGAGTGATCGCTGGAACAGTCACCGGAGAGGCGCCGGAGATGATGGCCGTCTCCGGTGGAGAGGTGGAGGGAAGGTGATGTAGTTGGGTAATAGAATGTGGTAGGTAAGGTGGCATGAGTAGAAGTAATTAAAAATAGGATGTTATTTATGAAATGTAATCTTTAAAAATAGGAGTTTTGTATTGTTCCCTTGTTAAAAAGTCGCTTAAAAAAAGACATTTTTTTTTTTGGGAAAGAGCTGGGCTGAGGCGGCGGCCTCTTGAACCTCTTCTCAGGTCCGACTCTACATATATGTATGTCTCATGCAGTTGCTTTCGTTTGGTGGGGTAGTTTGTACAAAACCGTCATTACAAATATTTAACATAGAAAAAGTCAAAATCTTGTAAGTACTATATTGTCACGTCCTATTAAGCCCATATTTGGTGCTGATTAAAATCTAAATTTTAATATATTTAAATTCAACAATTAATTTTAACCACATATTTCATGAGTTCCACAACTTTTCAACCACACATTTCATCAACTTTTACAAAATTTACTAAAAATCTGATTTTAATCTCCACCAAATATGTGCTAAATATTAAGCCCATTTTTGACAACTATTTAAAAACTACTTTTCTTTAAATACTCATTTTTAAACACACATTCACAAAATAAAATATTCTACACGTAAACTCGAAATTTTTTCCTACTTTTTAACAACACATTTTTTTTCTAAAAATCACTATTCAAAATATTATTTTTCCCAAATAATGATTATCAAACAGATGTTAAGTAACAAACATACTCATACGATTTTGATATGGAAGATTTGATAATTGGAGAAAAATATAAAACATCTGGTCATTGTAATGTCTAGACCTATGTACTAGGAAATACTAAACGTATAAATTTATTATGCTTCTTTTTCCTCTTTAAGTCTTAAAGGCATAAATATCTCTCTAAATACTATAAAACTACTTCTTGTTTCCAAGTATTAAAGCGAGATCAACGGGTGGGGAAATAACTTAATACTAATATTTTAAAGAAGTATGCTGTGTGTACAGAAATAAAAATACAGAAATGCAACAGACAAGACACACAGGTGGGACCCTTTTTTTTTGGGCAATATTTTACTCACATGGGGCCCACCCCCATGTGAGTTTTCTGGCAGATTAATTTCTGTACAAATGAAACAATTTTATTTTAAAATAGCTTGTATAGCTATAAGTATGAATCACTTGATAAAATTTCTTAAAAGTACTTCATATCAGTCGTCCCCATTTTTGTTGTCTCCTTGCATGTTTCACTAATAAAATTTTGACATCTTGAAATTGGAGTGAGATATAAAATTTATTCAGAAACCAACAACAAATTTGACCAAGTTACAGGCATCATAATTGAAAAGGTCAAAATGATTGCATGCCAACTAGCCAAGGACACGTTCTATTCCAACTACAAAGGAATATGAATTGATTTGCTTCTCTTGGGACACTTTTTTCACGAAGAAGCTTCGAATAAAGTTCTTAATTTGGACTAGATGTCCAAATTTCAGTCCAAAGTGCTGAATATTTGAAGACAAAGTGAAGAAATTAAGACAAAGTTTGGTGGTTAACTAAGAAGCGTTGACATTCTTTGTTTAGTAGACAGATGTCATGGTTGTGACATTAGCACAATGGACCATAAAGTTGCTTATCGCGTTTCTTTAGGGGCTTTTAATGTTACTTTGATCTGAAAAAGTCAAAATTCAAAAGTCAAAATGCTCAATCGAACTTGTACTGAAATCAAATCGAAAATCATATATAAATATTTAAATTTAAAAATCAAACAATAAATTTATACCTGTCAAACATAAAATAAAATATATGATATATCTCAATGCTTACTCGTTGCTTAACCAAAATTTTTCCTTCTTAAAAAATACGATCATAAAAGTCCTTCCAATTGTGGCCGGTGCAACTAGCCCGATGTACAGGATTCGATCCCAATTTTGAGGTCAACTACAAAATTCTTTTTTTTTGCAACTTACACATATTTTGGATAAATTTTCAGACTTTTTTCTATTCGAATATGTTATTTGACTTATTAACAATATGGCACTTGGCAAAACATTATAAGTAAGGTTCGGTCCCTCCCTCCAAATGGAGGAATATATGCCCTTATGACAACTCAATTCATGCATAATCAACATTCGAAAAGACTCAATCTAATAGAGAAGGCAAAGGTATTGACCTTTTTCATTGCCTATATATATGGCTTATTCGCTGTTGAATCAATTCATCAAGCAAATTTAAGTGAAAGGAAGAGAGGCCTGGTATGAAATTGAAGAGCCTGATTTGGTAGCCAAGGATGACTTGCCTAAATTCATTCTTAATTATGGGTTCGACTCGTAATTAATTGTGTGGTTTTTAGACAAGTCATCCTTGACTAACCTAATTGGCTCTTATCTTTCATGCTAGACCTTCTCTTCTAGCATGCATTGTGAAAAACACACCTAGCTAGCTTACGAAAACATCATTTTCCTAGGTATCATCTGTCAAGATTTGTCTCTTTCGATCTACCATGGAGCACTTAGCTTCTCAATTATGCTGCAATCGTAAGTGTACTAAACGACATTCCTTATAACGAAAGTCACCTAAGTACTTACAAGAGTCAATCACAAGTGACAACCCAAACTTTTGATTGAGATTTCATGTTCAACATTTCACGAGTGACAAGTTTGTGAAAGGGCTATGTTGACCATAGAAATTTGATCAACAAATTTCTCTCATCTAGCTAGTCAGTGTTTTCACTTCCTAAACTTACTGATTTTGTTGCCCAAATCAGAGCAAGGAGAGAAATGACTATTTGAGAATGAGATATTTGAATTTGAATTATTTTCTTTCAAGGTTTTGGGGATAAATTGGTCATTTTTGGATAAGCAATAGGTGGCGGCCTTCGGCTGGTTCGTAACTAATTCTAGTTTAAGTATCATGTTATATTTATCAGCTTACATGTCATGCGCTCATTAACTTTGAAATCATGCTTTAAATGTTGAATAATGTTATTTAGCCCACTAGAGTTATAACGTCGATCTATAAGGTGATATGTGATAAGCTAAATAAAATGTGGAATTAAATGACTCATTTAATTGTACTTATCATTTGATATCACATTAGCTTCACATAGACTGGGGTTATAACCCCAGCATGGGCGGACCTAAGGGGGTCCTGGGGGGCAAGTGCCCCTCCCCCCAACTTTTCAGATTTTTTTTTTTTTATAAAATCGTGTTTGGTATCGATTGAAATCTAAATTTAATCTAAATCAAAGTTAACAATTAATTTTAATAACATATTTCATGGAATCCATAACTGTTTTAACTTTTATCAAAATTTACTAAAAATTTGATTTTAATCTTTACCAACAGGGGTAAAATCACAATAAATTTGA
>CAIGRT010175601.1:0-22742 GCA_903798405.1 Fraxinus platypoda
ATTTAAAATTAAATGTTCAATAAACCGTTAAATAAGATAGTTTATATAAATTAAACAATTAAATAACTAATTTAGAAAAAAAAAAAAAAGGGGGCCGCCCAGTTAACTGGACCGTCTACCACACCCCAATAGCCAAGAAACTGGGCGTCTGGGCCAGACGACGAAGGCGAAGGCTGTTGAAAATCGCTGCAAATGGCGGAGATCACCATTTCCGACGATCTCCACTCCCAAAGCACATAAAAATGAGGAATTTCATGCATAATTTATTGATCTACACAATTTCTACAAAGATTATTCAACAAATCTATACAACATTCTTTATTTATTCAATGAACATACAACATGCTTTGTAAAATACATATAATAGTTCCAAAACTCACCTTCTTCAAGAGGAATGGGTCGTCGGTTTTTCGGCCGGATGGGTCGTCGATTTTAGTCACAAGTTTTTCCTCTCATTTCTCTCTTCCAAATCACGCGAGGGTAGAAATGGCTTTTCATTGCTTTTAAGTGTTTATTAATTTTTCCTTTTTAAAAAAAAAAAACATAGTCAACGGCCATTGTGGAAAGATGGCCGGGTCATCTTCCACTATTTTCTCATGGGAATTGGAGGAAGATGATGAACAGTTGTCTTTTGTTTTCCCGTTTTTAACTATTTTATGTTAAAATAACAAAGTTACCATTTTGTCATTTTTAACTTTGGTCAAAATCAATTTTTCTAGTCAACTAACGGTCATCCATTTGTCATTGCGTTACAACAAAATGAAAGGTTTAGGACATTTGGTGGTACAAATTAAAAGTTAATGTAAAGTCTGTTAAAAATTGAAAGGTTTGGGACCGGTGCTGCAATTTTCCCTTTTATTTATTCTACCGGTTTGTTTAGAGGAGATTTGGGAAAACTTACAAGAAATTGTTCTACTGATTTTTCACGTGATTGTTTACTGTATGTAGTGGTGATGGTGGTGGAGGAGGAGGAGAAAGAAAAAAGAATTTTTTATTTTTTATTTTTTAGGATGTGTTTGAGCCATATTATTTTGGAAGAATGTATTTTCGAATAGTAGATTGATGGAGAATGTGTGGTTGAAAAATAAGGAAAAAGTTATTGATGTGATGGAAAATATTATTTTATTAAAGAATATGTGGCTGAAAATGAGTAAAAAAATGTGAATGAAAATTTTAATATGACTCAAACAGAGGCTTAATAATTTATTTAAAACTCGTTTGTCCATTTTAAAAAAAAATTGGGAGTATGATTACAATTAATTCATTATTTTTCTTTTCTTTTTATTTTATTTAAATAGGATGATATATTCGTTATTTTGCAGTTTTTAATGAGAAATTGTATATAGATGAATAAAAATGATGATTTCCGCAATACAAACGTTGAAAAAGAGATGAAAATGAAAGAAAAAAAAATGCAATGTTGGGACGTTTTACACAATGAACTCTATACTTAAGGATGTTTTGTGATCATATTTGAAACATTAATAATTTTGATCTCGAAACGAGATAGGTGGTCATCTAAGGTCCCGTATTTATGTAGGCTTCCCCAATTTTTTTAAATAAATTCATTTCAATTAATTTAACCAACATAATATCCGAATCAGATTTTTCTGTTGAATTAATAAAAGAAATTTCTTTAATAATTTTAACTTATAGACATGACTAAATTTATATTATGGGGGAAGGGTATTTATGTTATTATTATATACCTCACTGAAGTTTTATATCATTTACTCCTTTTTTGTCTCGTAATTTTTTATTTTTTTAAATAAATTGTCCATTCACTTGTAGAATGTACAATATCTCTTCATTTGCACAAACGGTAACAAATTGTGTCTGTTTGAGCTCCATTTTTCTTAAAAATGCATTTTAAAATAGTAGATTAATGGAGAATGTGTGGTTAAAAAATAAGAAAAAAAATTTGAATTTACGTGTAATATTATTTTATTGAAAAATGTGTGATTGAAAAAAGAAAGAGAAAAATGTATTTTAGAAATAATGAGAATCAAATAAGGATTTAAAAAAAGGAAGACCATAATTGATCAAACCATTGAAAGAGGATAAGAAAATCAATTCAAAATTTCAAACTTCATTTATCATTTTTTTTGGTATTATAATAAGAGGAAATGTAAAAATACAAGTAAAATAAAAAATAAAGAACAAAATAACGAGAACTGAAAAGAAAAATCCGTAGTTTGTGAAAAGACCAAATTGATCGATCTATACGTTTTTAAGAATTAGAAGAAGAGAAAGGAAAATATATGTTTAATAATAATTTTTGTGTAATACAATTGTCTAAGCCTTTATTTGATTTTGATTCTTCGAGAATCAATTGACTAATTTATAATCTCAAAAAAGTAATCTATTTGAAAAATTGGTCAACCGTCCACACGTTCCACAATACCTTTAAGCCTTTATTGATCTCCCTTTAAAATAAAATTTTTCAATTCTTATACTCATTTTTAATCTCACACTTATACGATAAAATATTTTGCACATGAATTCAAATTTTTTATATACTTTTTAACCATAGATTCTCTAAAAAATCAACATTCAAAACTCTATTTTTGAAAATAATAGCCATCAAACAGGGACTAAGTTATTCATTTTATCAAACACAATTTTTAATTTATATATTTTTTAATAAAATCTATTTTTCGTTTGTGTAAGTACGATATTAAATTACATGATTTACTTTAAGTAAGTTTTTATTCCTAAATATGTCAGAATAAATTGTTCTTTCTTACAAATAAAAAAGTCACCTTTTTTAATCAAAAAAATAATTATCTTTAAAATTAACTTATTTATAATTATTTTCTTAAGAGCTTGTTTGAGAATGATTAAAATCGAATTAAAATTGAAAATATAATCGTTGGAGTTGACTTTTATTAGACGAGTGAGACCCAATGACGGCTATATTTTCAATTTTAATTGAATTTTAATCCTTCCTAAACAAGCTCTAAATAAAGCTCAGGCCAAAGTCCAAACATGCACTAAAATATCTGTGTAGAGAGGGATATTGAAGTGGGTCCCACTTAGCACACTAGGTTGCCACGTGTCATCCAACGAAAAATGCAGTGGGCCTTACGGTCTTGCTGCATTCTTTCCTTCTTCCTCACGAGACACGCTTCATTCTCTCTCTCAAGAAAAAAAAAAAAAAAAAAAAATTCAGTAGAATTTCTGACAGAATTTTCATTCAACTACTCAAGAAAGAGGACTTTACAGATTTTAAAGAAATATATAAATTTTCTGCCTTGTAAAGTATTTGTTTTTGGTCCAAATATCAAGGGGTAACTCGCATTTCTAGGGACGCTTCAGATCCGAAAATCTCTCTATGTTTTTGTTTCATTTCATGTCTATCAAAAAGTTGTGTATCGTTGAATAAGAAAAAAATCAGGGGCTGGTCAAGTTACCTTAGATAATTGCGGAACAGCCATCCCAAACCCGGAATTCACGCTTCACATCGATTCAATTTCTGTTTCTCAAAAAATAATTTTATCGATTTTTTTTTTTTGGTATTTTTGAAATTGTGGCAATGTGGGTTGTTTTTTGTTAAAAATATTGGTTTTCGAGATCTGGGCTCTGTTCAGAATCATTTTCTGTTGATACCATATCGGAGCTTCTAAATTTATTGTGGAGGTATTTATTTTATATCTGATTTCATTGTGCACTTTCCGTTCAGCAAAGAATTTGAGGGGCTTGATATTTTGGTCTTCAAGTTTTATTGATTTAAGAATCTGGGTTCCGAGATTGTGTTAAGGCTGTAGTTTGTATACATTGGATATCAAGAGTTTGATTTTGTGGGGGTTAAGATTCGGATGCTACATTGGTTATAGAATTGGATTACTACTAATTTAAGGATCTTTTGATTTATTGGAGTGTTCTTGGGTGCATAGAATGCTGATAAGATCACAGCTAAATGCTACGGGTATTTGGGAAAAATAAATTAGGTTTTAATTTTAGGAGTATAAAGTTTCAGATTAATAAGCACGAGAGACTGAAACTCTTAATTGGTATGGGCTGCATTTGCTCTAAAGGATCGAAAGATGAGAATAAAGTTAAGAAAGAGAAAGTATCGAAGAAATCTTCTAAAAGATTCGTATCTTCATCAAGAAAGGACGAAGTTCTTGTGGATGTTGATAATGGAGGAAATGATGCAACAACAAGGCTCATATCGGAGGAGCATGCTGAGAAAAGTGCTGGCTCTACCCCAGCTTTGTGGGACGAGGGGCAGAAAAAGCCTTTAGTTTCTGATAAAACTGAGGTTCCCCATATGCTGGATGCTGAAGCAAGAGGAGGGCAGCCGCAGATGTGTAGAGTATTTAGCACCCGAAATGGAATTGATGGGGCACAAGTTGTTGCTGGATGGCCATCATGGCTGACTGCCGTGGCTGGAGAGGCCATCAAAGGATGGGTACCTCGAAAGGCAGACTCATTTGAGAAGCTGGATAAGGTACAATAAAATGAAGATTTCCACCCCCGGTACTTGTATATATACATATGTTTGTACCTCCAACTTCCATTTCGTTCTCATTTATGTGTTTGTTTACACGTGTAAGTTTTTCCATTATCTTGTTTATTTGGCTTTCCGGCTTTCCATCGGTCAGATTCCACTGTTTGTGCACATCATTATGCATTCACTTTCCACCAGTCACTTTAGTTCCAATCATGTAGAAATTTTGCTAAACTTTGAATTTGAGGGAAGATCGTAAGTATTTTGTTGCCCTTGGAGATTCCCTATCTTAACTGGACTTAGATGCTTTCATGAATCAAGTTTCCTCATTTTACATTATGCTATACTTTGTTAAGAATCAAACAGATCATGGCGTGAAAGGTGGGTCTAGCACTTAGGATAGCTCACTAAAACGTTCTGTTCTAATTGAGTCAGAATTTATTCTCTGCAAAAACCACATAAATTTTAAGCTTTTAGCAAGAGAGATGATCATTTCTGGCTCTTTTTATGCCGTTGACTCCTTAAAGTGCTAAACCCGAATATCTTAGATTGCCACATGGGTTGCTGTTGAACTCCAAGGAGAGACATATATTCTTTTTTACTCCAATATGTTATTTTCTTAGAAGCAGGACACATCATTCAACTTTACTTTGACTTGATCCAAGCTATGGAAGGTAATTATGGGACTTGCATCTGAAACTTTGACATAATCTAAGTGTTGTTTGACTTCTCTCTGGTATAAATCACTGTAAAATTATTTCAACTACTACAAAGCAATTTCACAGATTGGTCAAGGGACATACAGCAGTGTGTACAGAGCTCGTGACCTTGAAACTGGAAGAATTGTTGCATTGAAAAAGGTGCGGTTTGTTAACATGGATCCAGAAAGTGTCCGTTTCATGGCTAGGGAAATCCTTATTCTACGTAGGCTGGATCACCCAAATGTGATGAAGCTTGAAGGTCTGGTCACTTCCAGGGTTTCAGGCAATTTGTACCTTGTATTTGAGTACATGGAGCACGACCTTGCAGGACTTGCAGCTTCGCCAGCGGTTAGGTTTACTGAGCCTCAGGTCTCTCCTTCTTTCTTGCTATTTGATTTAACTCAAGATAGGGGTACCATTGTTGTTATTTATATCTTCTGAGTTATAGATTCTTCATAACTGTAGTCTTTTCTTTTTAAATAAATCTACACCCACTAGTAAAGTGCATATCATAAACTGATTAGTGATTTATAAATCTTGATGTTGTTTGTAGAATCATATAATGAGATCTACATTATCTTAATTTGTGCGTGGTCTTTATCTTCTAGCAGCCTAGTTTTAGGGCATTATAAATTAGGAATTCCACCAGAGCAGAATCTGAGACGTCATTTGTCAAGCTTTTGGATTGAGCAAACCAACCTTGAGTCTATGATAGGTTGAAACAATGTTGCTATTTTTTTTTTTTGATAGGTAACAATGTTGCTATAAAATTCTATGAAACTTAGTTCTCATAAATTGTTGTTCTGCTTCATTTAGTTAGATTGTTGGTTCAATCATTACACCTAAAATAAGTAGGTTTTTCTTTGATGGTTTATAAAGACAACATTGTTGTTTTTTTTGTTTTCTTAAAACATTTGAATAGATCTAATGCAGATGAGAGTGCAATGTAGCGGATCAATGCATTTCTGTTAACTTTACATCTAAATAAATATATAAGATGCTATGTTATTTAATTGTGCTTTTAGATTGGTCAATCCTTATATCTTTCGAGCTACTTTATCAATTACTCTAGTCTACTTTGAGCCTAGACCAAGTCTCATTTTTGCTCAATTTGAGCCTATCGAGAACATTACTTACTCAAGACTGTGTCATGCCTAGTTCTGTTAATGAATGGACATCTGGAATTCTTTTTCTCAAAATATTATTTAAACGAGCAAACTTTGTGATAAATATAATCCATATCATACACAAGCTGGGACTATATATGTTCTGGTTCTTCAGATGTAGTTCTGCATTGGATGAATAACATGCCACTTTTGACAACATCTACCTATATCTTTCATGTTTCTGTTTATATTTGAAACGACCTTTTGTGACCTTTCTTTTACCGTCAATGTTTTTTTTACAAGTTTATTTTTTTACTGTGGGTATGCAGATCAAATGTTACATGCAGCAACTGCTTTGTGGGCTTGAACATTGTCACAGTCGTGGAGTCCTGCACCGAGATATCAAGGGTTCAAATCTTCTGATTGACAACAATGGAAATCTCAAGATTGGTGATTTTGGGCTGGCAACCTTTTTCCGAACCAATCAGAAGCAGCCTCTAACTAGTCGTGTTGTTACCTTGTGGTACCGACCTCCTGAACTTTTACTTGGTGCTACAGAGTATGGAGTAGCTGTAGATCTGTGGAGTTCTGGTTGTATTCTTGCTGAACTGTTTGCAGGCAAGCCAATCATGCCTGGAAGAACAGAGGTACATTCCCAGATCAATGTGGGCTTGCACATGCTCAATTCTGCATTGTTTTATAATTGCTCGTTTTCTCGTTTCATGTTTTATTCATGAAAATGATACTACTTTTATGTTTTGTAGAAAGATTACCCTCTACTATCGGCTAAGAGTATTTTACATTTCTATTTCACACGGTTCTTCAATTGTAACATCTGAAGAAAGCAGTAGAGATGAAAACATCAAATACTTCCATAGCATAATGAGAAAAGAGGATTTTGTTAACTAGTAGTTATTGAACTTGCAATAAGCTGTGATCGAGGTGTTTCGTGCAATTTCAATTTTCAAGTAAGGTGTACATATGAATATTGGGGTAGCAATCTGTGGCTCGAGCTGTTGGCTGTATTGACCTTTTAGGCAATTTTATTTTCAGTTCTCCAACAAATGGATCCACGTATCTGATAAGAGAAAACACATTTGTCTGCTCTGTTCTTAAAATGGTTTTCGGAAAGAAATGAAAGTGCTGTTAATAATAACCTATATTTCCTATAATTCTATAAAAGTAACTGAAGCGGTATGATTAACTTTTTCTTAGGTATGGAGAAAGCATTCACATTCTCTGTTTTTCGACATGTAGATACACACCATCAAAGTGGTACATTTATTTATCTAAAACCTTTCCAAGAATATGGTTTGGGTGAAATTCCAGGCAAGCTAATTTTCTTCTAAAACTGAATATATTTTGGAATTTTATGCATTCTTGGTTCTCTAACCTGATATCCCATGTGGGTTTGGTAAATAACCTGGACTAGTTATTTTGGATAATTGGAAAACAAGGCCCATGTGTTGGTCATGCTCAAAGAATCCCCTCCGTGGGCTTGAGGCGTGATAGTATCTTGCTTTTTATCTTGTCAGCAGCAAGGCTTTACCTTTTTATGATATTTATAATTTTAGGGTCTTTTTCTGTTACTACTATGCCGCGAGTTTAAAACCAAAATATTATATATTTTTTAGATGTTTCCTAACGTTTGCAATATCTGGTGCTTGCTGTTGCACCTGGAGCCACTTCCCGGTGCTGAAGCATGGGTCCTTTGTATCCATTTTGCAAAAACAGGTTGTGATTGTGTAGTGGCATCTGAAAAATATACCTTAAGGGTGCCTAAAGCGTTCATGGTATCATTATGAATGTATGAATAATATTAGTAAGGCATGGATGATTCTGCCAATATCAATCATCTTGGGTGCAAATTGTTATTTTTTAGTTTCACAAGACTGTTTTCTATTTTGGTGCCTGTCTTGGGATCTTGCTCAAATATTTAAATTTTTTTTTCCAAGAAGTCTTCACTTCATAATGTTTTGTATGTAATTTTTATGACCCATTATTTGTTACCATTTAACTTTGTATGCAGGTCGAACAGCTGCACAAAATCTTTAAACTTTGTGGTTCTCCGTCTGAAGAATACTGGAGGAAATCAAAATTGCCGCATGCGACAATTTTCAAACCTCAACAACCTTACAAACGTTCTGTGGCTGATACATTCAAGGACTTCCCGCCTACTGCATTAGAACTTTTGGAAACTCTCCTTGCTTTTGAGCCGGAGTGTCGAGGATCAACAACTTCTGCTCTTCAAAGTCGGGTAAGACTAATTTTCTCCAAAAAATTGTCAGATTGAGCACTTTGAACTGTAGTCCTACATTGGGTAGGTGAGAACATCTGAACACCATTTCAATGTTAGTTGTGTTTCTAAACCTCTTTTTGGATACAATTCATAAATTGGCTTCTAAATTCTGTCAAAGTAAAACAGGTTCTTAACTACTAATTATTATCCACATGTTTCGTGGGACCCTAGTAACTACTATTGGTCTTTATACATTGATTTATAAATTTCCAAATGGAGTATATAATTATCCAACTTGAGTGCCAACTTTTGGCAGTTACTGCCAACTGTGGGCGCCTATAGGCTGCGAAACCTTCATTATAAATCCTGATCCCATGGGCTCGGGGTATGACATTTAGCCATTCTCTTCATTAAATTCTGGAATTCAAAAGATGTCTTCTATGTATATAATCTAGGTCTCTGAAAAACCGAGTTGCCTGCATCTTTACTTCTCTTGCGCTTGAATGCTTTGTGATCTGCTATTCTTTGAGAGATTATGCTGTATAGAGTGTAGAAAGGCTTAGGTGCGTAGCTAATCGATTTCTTTCATTGGTAGCCCATTCTTATTGTTTCTATTGATTTCTAATTGTACTGTATAGGGGCTTCTTAAAATTCGCCCGAGTTAACCATCAGGCATCTTCCTAATGTTTATTGCAGACTGTATAGCAACCTTTTACGTGTCACATACAGATTTCTCCCAGACTTTTTTTTTTCTCTATTAAAGATTTGATTGGAGTCCAAATTGATTTTAGATCAAAAGAAAAAAGAAAGATAGCCACATTTTAGTCTCTGTTTTCAAGAGGGACTGTATCATTACTTCCACTCAACATTTTCAAAAGCTTTTCACTATGAACACCCTTAAAATTCTTGAAGTTGTATGCAGTTGAACTTTAGTTCTTTATTAAGAAGAAATAAAAGTACCCATAAAAAGCAATCCATTTTGAAATAAAATATTTCTACTTTACATTTTGTCATCCAAGTATTTCTGGTGTTTTTCTATTTCCTTGGAAGTATCTTTCGAAATCGAAATTTCAACTAGCAATTATATATGATTTTAATATAAGATGGACTCTATCAGATTTCATGAAATTAAAATAAGTATGCTGAAATATTTATTTGGATTCTTGTTTTAACTTTTATAAAACTATTACATTCCACGAGAAGAATGTGTTGATCAAAACACATTAAGAGCTTGTTTGTCTTCCATTATGGGAGAAAGAATGATGTTTTGAATAATAATAGTATTTTTTGGAGAATGTGTGGTTAAAATTGAAAGAAACTTTATTGGTTTATATGTAGAATATTTTATTATTTGAATGTGTTGTGGAGATTGATTACTGTAGAAAACAATGTTTTGAAAAATGGTAGACAAACAGGGGCTAAATTAGTTTATTGAAATTGTAAAATGATCTGTACATTTGTAACCAAGTACACTCATAATATTTCAATAGGGGTGAATTGTGTACTTAATTGCCATGCAGTTATTGGGGTTGCTAAATTAACGCTCGTGTTCCTCAAGGCACTATATAGGCGCAGAAGGTGCTTACTACAAGATTAGTACTAGAAGAAAATGAAAATGATAGTGGTAACAGTTTTAGGAACAACAATTATAAGACTGTTTATAATCATGAACATTAAGCCCCTGTTTGAGACCCATTTTTTAGGAGAAATGTGTTTAGGAATGGTGATTTTTTTGATGAATGTGTGGTTAAAAAAGAGGAAAAAGTTTTGGGTTTACGTGTAAAATTATTTGTATGGGAGAATATGTGGTTGAAAATGAGTTTTGCAAAAAAATGGGGACTAAACAGGGGCTAAATAACAACAATGATTGTGGAGGTGATTATGTGTTACACCGTTCCATTTGGTTATGTTTGAATCAAATTTATATGAAGCCATGCTTATATTTGCACTTGTGCCATTAAGATGAAGTTTATCTAGATCAAATTTATGCTTTGTGCTGTATGCCATGTGGTTTTCTGTTCAAGCAAATTCACATTTTTCTTCTTTTTCCTTGATTTGACTTGATATTTTTTATTTTACTTTTATTATCAAAAAAGCATTAATTAGAGCGACATAATACATTTTTGGAAGCTATGTACTTATGAGATGTCTCTTTTCAGTTTTTCACTACAAAACCTCTACCTTGTGACCCGTCATCTTTGCCCAAATACCCTCCTAGCAAGGAGTTTGATGCCAAGGTTCACGATGAGGAGGCAAGAAGGTGCACATTCAATCTTATCCTTGAGAAATTATGAATTGTAATTTCTGCCTCTTGGTCAGTATAAATTCTAAAGAACTGGTAGCATTGTTTGTCAAGATGTCTTGTGCTGTTGTGTAATGAGGCAGTGTTCAGTGGCTTGCATGTTCTATCATACTTCGAAAGAATCATTGGAATCTTGGTCGTGATGTATATTTTTGTTCTTTTGTTCAAATAAAATACGGACGCCTATAATGTTCATGAAATCCCTTGAACTTGTCACCAGGCAAAGAGCTGCTGGTGGAAAAGGAGGTGGAGTTGAATCCAACAGAAAGGGATCTAAAGCAGTGCCAGCACCTGATGCTAATGCTGAATTACATGCGTCTATACAGGTATTTTTTTGTTTTATAAGCCCGTATTATATGATTAATATGGCAGTTGCATTTCTATATTGACCCGTGTTCTGATATTCAGAAACGGAAAGGGCAGTCAAATCCCAAAAGCAACAGCGAGAAGTACCCTCCAGAAGAAGATGGTGCTTCTGGCTTCCCAATTGAGCCTTTCAGAGGATCCTTGCATACTGGGCATTTAATGCAAAAGGATGGATCTGGAAATACCTTAAATATTGTGGATGGAAGGCCTCAAATTGATTCTCCTAAACGCTCAGGGTCCGCAGCACGACTGTCTAAGTTCTCGAATTCGGTAGCTGCTCGTGGCTTTTCACAACTTGATTTAAGCAGAGAGGCCAATTCCCACTCACAGTGGCAGGAAGACCGTTTGAGTACCAAATATAATCATTTAAATGATGCCGAGTCCTCCCACCATTTGCTGGGACCAAATTCTTACAAGAATGATGGACGGGTTCCTCGTAAGGAGACCACAATGGTAAGAAGTTACTTAATTTTATGTTTTCATCATGTAGGGAACATCCCCACACCCCGCCCCTGTTTTAGTACTTGGAAGAGAAGAAACACTTAAAAGTTTCTTATCATCTTGGATTTGATGACAGGGTTATACTCCAAAGAAAACTCGGATCCATTATTCTGGACCATTGTTCCCCGGTGGAAATATGGAGGAAATGCTCAAAGAGCACGAGAAACAGATTCAAAATGCGGTCAGAAAAGCTCTTAGTGACAAGAATAAGACACGGAAAGGTTATGGTGACAATGGACAAACAGAATCACTCCTTGAATGTGTGAACTTGGGCAGGTGATTTTTGAGAAGAAACATACTCTGCATTTAAATGTGCATTCCTCTGGGATGATTCAGTCGAATGGTGTGAATTCCATGGATCTACTGTGCCAAAAAGTAAGCATCATGACTATGGGAGAATCTGAGAATTTCTCAAGGAATGTCTTCTGAAGCATCAGGTATTTGCTCATAAGCGACGACGTTCAATATATGATAAAAGGATTTCAGGTTGGCAAAAGCTCCAAGTGATGAAGAATAATTGACAATTTCAGAAGATTTACTCAACCATCAACTCGATTCCAAGTCTCTAAATCCTGGGGCAAGCTTTGATTCTTGAGCGGGGGTCGGATTTTCTTCTTTTCTATTTTTTCCCCTGAGACATAAGGTTGCTGAAATATTCTTGTAGAGTTTTACTGTGTAAGTTCGATGTGAAGGCCTAGATATCCTTGCTAATCGATAGGAACACGACTCTTTAGGACTCCATCAGCAGAGATGCAATTGGCAGAAATACTACTACATTTTACAATTTTTTTGTGCTAAGTCTTTTGATAGAGTCTAGCAGTTTCTATCAGGAATTGTATGAAGGTGTACAGGATGGGTTTTCTGTCTCTTCCATATATAGCTTCATTTTCCCTCTTCATTGATTTAATGACTGGACCAAAACTAAAGGATATAATGTCCCAAAGTTCCTCAGGGAGCTCACTAGTTATCACTGGTGACGTATTTGATATACAATACTCGATATTAGCGTAAAGTTTAAGTTGTTTTCTTTGTCGATACTATTTAGTGTTGTATAATATATTTTAGGGAGAATTGCAGTCACAATATCAGATCTTTCGTTTTATTGAAGACTTGACCCAAATCTTTCATTTGTGCCACCGACGATATTAAACTTTTGAAAAACTCGTACCTGGAGTCCAAATGAATGGAAACTGTTAGTTTGACCATTAGTTGACTCAAAAAATTGTTTTTGACCAATTTTAGAACGGTAAAATGGTTACTTTGAATTAAAATAAAACAAAAAATCAAAAAGCCCGCGCCCACCCCTCATATCTCTTTCACAAACAACCACCTTCGGAAGCTTTTTAACTGCCTCTGGTGTCATTGCTGGTGATGAGATTATTGAGGGTTGGGTTGTATCAACCCATGTGCCTGCATTGTGCTATGCAATTGGGGGAGGTGGAGCCATCGGGTTCAATTGAATTGTTGTGTTGAAATAGTGGGTTGCGTTTATTGATTTTGACAGAGGAATATTCGAACTTGCATCCGTATAAGAGAGAGATTTTGAAGCTATTGAAGAATCCGGATGTTGGGTTTTTGGAGTTTCTCGATGGATTTGATAATGGTGGTGAAAAAGGGAAGAAAATGGTTTCTTGATGGGTTTGATAATGGTTTGTGATTTGGAGTCATAAAATTCATGATAAGATGTGAGTTTTGTGGTGGCTGTGGCAAGCGACGGCTGTGGGTCGGGTGATGAACAATATACTTTTTTTTTTTTTTTCGAGGAGTGGCTTTTTGATTATTATTTTTTTAATTCAAAGTTCCATTTTATCCCTTTTAAAATTGGTTGAAGTCAATTTTTTGATTCAAAACCTAATGGTTTCCATTCCTTTGGATTTTAAGTGGGAGTTTTTCAAAGGTTTTGTACCATGATTGTCACAAACGAAAGGTTTGAGTCAAGTCTATAACAAAATGAAATGTTTGATATTGTTGTTGCAATTCTCCCTATATTTTACTGAACAAATTGTGGAGATTTTATATTCTTGTTGAGATAGCCGACATTTTTTGTAAATTACTTGAAGACAATCAAGGTGGCTGGAAAATCGATTTCTCATGGGATGCCTTTCCTTCTAGCGCATAAATGGGCACCTTGCGACAATAGTCTATTTTTGCTAGATTACCTTCAACCTATTCTCGGTTAATTTGGAAAGACAATTTAAGGAAAAAGCAGCAGTTGCTAGGTACCTGCTTCAGGCAAGTAGGCAGGCTGGTTGCTGCCTGTTTTAGGTAGGCCATAACACGGGCCATTTTTTGCTCGCAATGCCAGCTAGCTCGACGAGCAACACAGGCCGTTACTGGAAAATGAGGCTCGGCCCAAGCCTTGGTTCAATTCCATCCAGCTGGGCTGGCTCTGGCTTTTTACGGGCCGAGCCGTGGGCCACACAAGTCGACGAGTCGGATTGACATCCTTAACTTTACGACATAAGATTTGAATGCATTGAATGTTCATTGATTTAACAAAAGCAGTAAATTACAATTGTTGGTGTATGGTTGAACAATAGAAAACTTGACTTCGAACACCCAACATTTCCTGTAATTGCTCAAGTAAGAAAATTTTAAGTGACAAGAGTAGACATTTAAAAGTTGATGAATCATAATGAGTATTTGCAAAGATAAATGTTTTTTTTTTACAACTTATAAGGAAATTAAACTTTAAGTAATACTTACAAAGTGTGATTGAGGAAATTGTGGTTTCAAGTGATCAACAAATTAAGGGGGTGTTTGGTGGGGATTAAAATTAGATATTTAGTAAATTGTGATAGAAGTTTTTGAAATGTGTGGTTGAAAAATTGTGAGACCCATAAAAAATATGGTTAATATTGATTGTTTGACTTTGACTTAAATTAAAATCTGATTTTAATTTGAAACAAACATGGCATAAATATAGCTGCGATCCTTAACATGAAGACCTAACTTCAGCTTCCATCTCGCTTCAAACAAAATCGAAACTTGTTGTCTTTCAATATATGTTTGGATAATGGTCAAGATAGGCGCGACACAACACTGACCTAATGTTGAGGTTAATGTTCTTAGTTGATAATACAAGGTATTTAAATATATTATTTAAAAAAAAAAAAAGTTCCCTCCATAATAAGTAACTTACTAATTTTATACTTTGACGAATAAATTTGTTAATATTATAATTACTTATCTACTTATAAGTAAATATTTCAAGCTTAGCTAAGAAAATGCTCATCTTTATTCAGAAAATCGTAAGCTTTGGAAGAAATGAATCACAAGGGCTTAGAGATTTTGCCTAAAGTTTCAATCAAGAGAGCTTGTTTTTTCTTAAAATTTGAGGTCCATAAGTTGTTTATCAAAATTTAAAACTAGATTAGGCCATGTTTGGTCCAACTAAAAATTTGAATTAAAATTCAAGTTAAAGTTAACAAATAATTTTAGGGCAACTTACAAAAATATCCCTAAAATTATGAATCTTTTGAAAAATTATATAAAAAGTGTTTTGGAAGTAAAAAATACTATGTAAGATTAAGGGTCGCCTTCTTATTGAAAAGTGACCTAAAATGTCACTTTTTAAAGTTAAGTGTCACTTTTTTTATTAAAAAGTGATATAAAATATTAATGTTTTTTTAAAAGTAATTTTTATCACTAAAAAAAGTGGTAGAAATTCAAAAAAAGTAACAAAAAATAAAAAAAATTATAGACATTTAAAAAAGGTGACAGAAAATTAATAAAAATGTGACAAAAATGACAACACCAAAAAAGAAATAGAAATTTAAAAAAAGTAACGAATACTCAAAAAATGACAAAAATTCAAAAAAAATATGACAAATACTAGAAAAATGACAAAACGCCAATCAAAACATTGAAATCGATTCAAAAAAGTGACAGAAATTTAAAAAGTAACAAAAAAAAAAAAGTGACAAATAATATTTAACATCAATTTAAACCTTAGAAGAGTTCCAGAGAATTGTGATTTTCTTTTATATGTTGCCTCTTGTGATTATGTTTTACTTCTATTGACTAACATATTAACTTGAATTTTGAAACCAATTAATAAAGTAACAAAAATTCAAAAAGTAATAAATATTTTAAAAAGTGACAATAATTCAAAACGGTGACAAATAAAATTGAACATCAACTATAATTAAGACATTTTGACACCAATCTCAGAGTAAATAAATGAATTTTGATCGGAAATTCTTCAAGTTCTATAAAATAAAGTAATAAAATGTCAAAAATAATTCTGTATGAGAAATTCGAATTTCAAAAATAATTTGGAAGAGAAAATTAACCTAAGAAGAACAAGAATAATTGGAAATATAGTTTCCATTATACTGTTAAGTAACCCGCTATCTTAAATTAGCAAAAGGCATAAACACAGATAAAACCAGCCTCAGAAAAAAAACAGAGAATAAAACCAAAACAAAAGAGGAAAATGACTTCAATTTTGGCTCAAAGGGCAAAATACAATAAGAAAAGGATAAGGAATGCTAATATTGATTCTCTAATTTCCCATTGTAACCAAACTATTCAATAGAAAGAAACCCCACTTCAATATGACACAGAAAACTTCCAAACAAGAACCAGCTCACAAGTTTTTACCAATATATATATAGGAAGATGCTACAAGTACATGTGCTGTTTTACAGGCCCCTGCCAGACAACACACATAGGGGGTGGGGTCATCGCCTTTTTTTTTTTATGCAGAGGTGAGGCTCCGGCTCTACAGTGAGTGGCCTGTAAGGCCTTGTGAAAATGAAGCCTGTACTTGGGGTATTGATGATATATATATCTATCCTTGGTACGCTATTAGCAGATAAAATGAAAAAAATAAAATGATTTGACATCTTCTTTCACAAATTTTCATGATGGTAGAAACAAATTCATGGGGAAAAGAGAAAATTGAGTGCTTTATGCCAATAATTGATAAAAATTATCCATCACGCCAATGTTTAAACTTCTTCTTGGCATGGCCTCTTTCTATTAATGACGGGCTCTTTGATCAGTTCGGGGGTTTGAACGGTTTTGGGGTTCAGTTAACGTATTAGTTACGATTTTGAAAGGTTTTACATCGTTTCAGTGTATTGATTTACTTGATTGCATTTTTAGAGCAGTGGGGTTAATTTCCTCTTAATTTTAATTACACATTTTATGAAACTCACAATTTTTCAAGCACACATTTTATTAATTTTTATTAAAATATACTAAAAATCATTTTTTTTTTTATCTAAACCAATAAGAGAACATAATCTGTTCATTTCTCAAGGGTCGAGTGCTCCCGCCCCTTCCTCTTTATCATATCTTTCTATGAATTGTACGAGCAAGTCCTCTATTGCCCTCACAGCGCTTATGGCTCTTTTTTGGGAAGCGAGACGATAACACCATAACTTAGACCTAGGGTAACATCTCTATGTTTTTATTTATTTATTTATTTTAAAATTAGTCCAATGTACTCCATTCCATAAATTCCTCAAGAATTGAGAAGAGAAGTAAGCTTAAGAATGTAAGGTTTGTGTCAAGATCAATTCTATAGTAAGCTCGATCGAGTATTCAACCTTTTTTTTTTAATGAAAAATATTGTTTGAACATTCCATGTATATATTAAGGTTAACATTGTATGTGTGAAAATCCGTGAAAGAATTATTTTAACCGTTGTTGAAATTAAGGGAAAAAAGTGTGTCATCTCACACACTGTAAAAAAAAAATGTCAAATTTATACCTCGATTGGCCCTCATTATTTCACATTATAATGAAATGAACAGTAATTTCTAAAAAAATGTGTAGCTAAAAAAGAAGGAAATTTCTTTGAATTGATTTGTAATATTATTTTATTAGACAATATGTGATTTATAATAAGAAAGAAAAATAAATTATAATTTAATGAGAAATAATGTCACCGGATAGTTTTTTTATTTCTATTTTTTCTGACAGTACACTTGCAGGAAAAAAGCTGCTATTAACCATTTATAAACAAGGTAAAAAATTCTCTTAGATATTTTGATCACGTTTTGCTTAAGTTCAAGAAATTTACTTATAAGTAAATAGAATCACTAATTTTATAGTACGTTATGTTTCTTGAAATTGAAAGTAGTAGCTCGGACCACATGTGGAGGAAAAGATAACCATCTACGGTTTGCTTTACAAAACAAACAGATCGCTCATTCACTTTAACAAAACGAAAAGGAAGGTCAAAGAATCGAGGAAAAAATGAGTAACGAATAGTACGAGAAAACCCAGATTTTTCTTTTAGATTTCTACTTTTTTATTTTATTTTTTATTTTCAATGTCTCGTTGTTTATTTTTGCAGCGATTATCTGTTTAAGCTTTTGTTGATTGGCGACTCCTCTGTTGGAAAATCTTGTCTTCTTCTCAGATTCGCTGTACGCTCCAATCCCATTTTTAACTTATTTATTCATTGTTCAATTATTCTGAAAACAGGTTATGCGCGTGCATTGAAGAAAAATGATTATATTTTGATGGACTTTTTTTTTATTGTAAAGAACGAGGATAATAATTAAAAGGGATTGGGCTATTCAATTTCAGTTCTGTAATTAATTTCACGTGAATAGTGATATGCTTAATTAACACCAGGATATTAGGTAACATTCTAATTGATTTCAGTTTTGTAATGGGTTTCTTTTGAATTATTGTTTGTTGACTTGCTTCTGAAAAAAGTTTTGGATTAATGTATTCAGTTCTGGATTTTTTTTTATTTTTTATTTTTTAATTTCTTTTGGGTGAATGTACAGTGGAAATGATGCTATTCTTTGATGCTTTCAGGATGACTCATATGTTGACAGCTATATTAGCAATTTTAACTTATTTATTCATTGTTCAATTATTCTGAAAACAGGTTATGCGCGTGAATTGAAGACAAATGATTCTATTTTGATGGACTTTTTTTTATTGTAAAGAACGAGGATAATAATTAAAAGGGATTAGGCTATTCAATTTCAGTTCTGTAATTAATTTCACGTGAATAGTGATATGCTTAATTAACTCCAGGATATTAGGTAACATTCTAATTGATTTCAGTTTTGTAATGGGTTTCTTTTGAATTATTGTTTGTTGACTTGCTTCTGAAAAAAGTTTTGGATTAATGTATTCAGTTCTGGATTTTATTTTTTTTTTATTTCTTTTGGGTGAATGTACAGTGGAAATGATGCTATTCTTTGATGCTTTCAGGATGATTCATATGTTGACAGCTATATTAGCACCATTGGAGTGGATTTTGTGAGTTTTACTCACNTTTCTTTTGGGTGAATGTACAGTGGAAATGATGCTATTCTTTGATGCTTTCAGGATGTTTCATATGTTGACAGCTATATTAGCACCATTGGAGTGGATTTTGTGAGTTTTACTCACTCTCTTTATTTATGTTGCTTAGAAATTAGTATACAATATAGCTTTGATTATTTTTAGGTCCTTGAGTTTGTTTTTATTGGGTTTAATGTGATTATTGATAATTACTGCAGAAAATTAGGACTGTGGAGCTGGATGGGAAGACAATCAAGCTTCAAATTGTGAGTTAATTTGACATAATGACTACTCTGTAGTTGTGAACATATATAAAAACATGTGCACGAATTTTATGTAAGTTGTATTTGCTATTATGGTTATGAGGCATGCTATTTTCGAGGACAATTGGGATTTCCGATAAATAGCTTTCATTTACACTTGATTATCCATGGAGGTTAATTTTCTTTTAGATGCACTTAAAATTGGGATTACATTATATGTATTACATTAACAAATTTTGGAAGAAACCAAACTTCGCTAGATGCTTGGTGAAAAATTTTCCGTTTTTATCATAATTGAGGAAAAAAGATTTTCACTTTGGAGAAATTTAAATACTCATGGTTTTCTTAGTAGCTGGTCAAAGCATGGTGACCTCCTCTCGTTTTTAATGTGAACTGTAAATAGAGCATGATATTGGTGCTATAATTTGGTAAAAGATTTTATAAGTAGACGAAAACAAGGGATTAAATAAAGCATTTGGGTTGTCATTACCTGGTTCCTTTCTGTTCCGTACTATTCAGACAATTTGGGGGTCTGATCACCTTCAGTATTTCTGCTGTTTAACTGGACTTGTGATATATTTGTGTCCTGCTTTTCGATGGTAATGTTTAACTTCACATTTCTAAATTATAGTTCTGGCTGCATATTCTTGGCCGTATGTTGTTATCTAAAGAATTCATGATTAGGCATGGTATATTCTTCTACCATGCCCCAACCTAATGTCTAGACGTAACTGTCTAGATGTCTTAGAAGTTTATTTTATTTACCACATTTAACTCGACACTTCTTTATTCCTTTCAAGTGGGATACTGCTGGCCAAGAGCGGTTCCGGACTATCACAAGCAGTTACTATCGAGGAGCTCATGGGATAATTGTAAGAAGATTTCAATGTTTGGTTCTTGATCTCTAGTTTATTGTTCATATATGTCTATGACTTGGTTGTAAATGTATTACTTCCCGATAGGTAGGGATTGTAGAAGGTCAATGTCAGCTTGCACGCAAGTTCCTCATTCAGGAACTAAGATACCATTTTGCCTTCATTTGGTGGCGAATGTGAACAATTTATATTCTTTATTGGGCGTAAACTGGTCACTCATTTGTCTTCACTACTATTTAAGCTTCTGGTTTATGAGCTCTATTTCTCTATTTCTTCGTAACTCATTTTTCCTCGTGCTTTCATTCTTTCCTTTGTTTATGTTGTGTTTCGCTGTTGACCTCGTTAAAGTTTAAAGACGTTATAGTTGTTTTCCATTCTGTATGTCTTTCTTGATTTTGTTATAAATCACCATATGTTGATTATGAGGCCAGGTGGCAATATTTCATTATTATTTTACAAAATTTAGTTTCTTTTTTTTCTTCTTTTTTTTTTTTTTTTTTTTGGGCTTCATTCATAACATTATACGAAGAGCTTATTTGTATGACTGGAAGTCTAGCAAGTATTTGTGTTGTTTGCCCAACTTGTATCCATTACCCAAAATCTAATGTTATCTTTTCCAACACATGAAAATAATGATCGACAATATGAAAAANTTTTTTTTTTTTTTTTTGGGCTTCATTCATAACATTATACGAAGAGCTTATTTGTATGACTGGAAGTCTAGCAAGTATTTGTGTTGTTTGCCCAACTTGTATCCATTACCCAAAATCTAATGTTATCTTTTCCAACACATGAAAATAATAATCGACAATATGAAAAATAAAGATTTGTGCTTTCAATAGTTTAACTACCATCATTACCTACCTCAATATAGTTTTGCTCCTTTTTTCTTTCTTGGTAGTAGTAAATTTTCTTTGCCATCTTTACTAATCTCAATGCAGTTTTACTCCGTTTTTCTTTCTTGATAGTAATAACCTTTCATTTACTTAAATTGCAACAGATTGTGTACGATGTAACTTCGATGGAAAGTTTCAACAATGTCAAGCAATGGCTTAATGAGATTGATAGATATGCAAATGATAGTGTATGCAAGCTTTTGGTGGGGAACAAATGCGATCTAGTTGAGAACAAAGTTGTTGACACACAGACAGCGAAGGTTCGGTTGTTTTAATCCTATATAAATTTTCTTTTGTACCTTTTACCGCTACTTTCTGCCTCATTAGTCCTGAAATAATGTTGTGGTTCAGAACAAATAGTTACAGCAGCGAGTATTCTGCAGGCTTTGAGGGTTTCAGTATTTTCATTTTTAAAGCGATGCTGGAAAAATTGCATGTTGCTGGGAATGTTTTATGTTTGGTTGGAAATTAACCTCCTGTGATTATGGGGACTGAACTTCCAAATATCTCCTTTCTTGTTGGGTTTTGCCTTTTATTTTGTGGTGTGTGTGGGTGGGGGGATGGAGGATATGCGAAGGTGCTGCTGCACTGTTTCTGGGAGCAGCGTTGCAATAAAATGTCTAGGATACTGCAAATTCTTAACATGACCAAAGAAAACTCAATAATTAAGACAGACTACAAGACAAGTGAAATGCTGAAAATGGGTTATATTTTGGGATATTTAAAACTGATCTGTCTCTGCTAATTGCTTAGAATGATAGTTTCGAGCATCGTTTTCTTTATATTTTTCATTTTCTACCATTTGCTCCGTACACACTAGTGTCTGGGTCTAATTTGATCCCTCTTTCCTTTGCCAAAATTGCAGGCCTTCGCAGATGAGCTTGGGATCCCTTTTCTGGAGACTAGTGCAAAAGATTCTATCAATGTCGAGCAGGCTTTCTTAACCATGACTGGCGAGATTAAGAAAAAGTAGGTCAAACTAATCAACTTATTATTGCTTTTAATGGCATATGGTGTCATCTTTTTCTACAAGTATACATATATATTGATTCTATTATGTATAATATTTTTACAAATTAATAATCTCTTGTGATGAACAAAATTTTTAGTAGTCACTTTATTCCATGGGCAATCACCCAAAAACAAATATTTCTTATACCTTGTTACAAATTCCTTCTTAGTAGTAATTTTAAAGGGTTCTCTGAGAGAAATAAATATATGGGTGACTTGGTTAACCCAAATTGCTATGATTCATATTGAAGATGCTTGATACTCATATTCGATCAATTCGATTAATAAAGAAATTGTTCACAAAATGTGATGATGAATTGCTTCATCTTGGAGACAAAGCTAAAGTTGGAGTTTCATGATAATGTCTATCAGAACCTCTGAACTTTTCTATCAAGACTTTTTATAGAATTTCAACCAATATTTTGTCATTTGATCCTCTTTAGTAGTATTTCAAGAGAGAACTTTTTATTATGTATCTGACACAAGGGTTTTTGCAGAATGGGTAACCAGCCAGCTGCAAACAAGAAACAGGCGAGCACGGTTAAAATTGAGGGTCGGCCAATAGAGCAGAAAAGCAACTGTTGTGGTTAATAGTCCTTGACTGTTCTTTCTCATATTAAAAAGAATGTAAACAAATGCTAAATGTCTATTAACAAGCTTATCTCTTGGATATCTTTTGACAGTTGAATGACCAGATTTCACCCTCTGAGTTCCTAATTTCATGTTTTATTATCACAGTTTCAAGGAAATGTATATTATGAAACACAAG